>OZ023273.1:28369651-28488736 GCA_964007475.1 Hybos culiciformis | reverse complement strand
GTATGTAATTGTAAAAGCATGTCGCTTAATTTCAGGCTGCGACAAAGTATTGAGTGTTTAGACATCACCTGTAGAATGGGATGTGAATATGGATTTATATTGGATGTAAATACAAAATGTCCAGCATGTCAATGCCGAGATCCATGCGAAGGTATTATTTGTGGAGATTTCAAAGAATGCCGAACCGTTGATGTTTCTTGTGAGGAAGAATACTGTCCACCAGTTCCTGCTTGGTAAATTTTATCTACAAATTGAGAAATTCGAATTAAAAATATAACTTTTTTTAGTTTGCCTAGAAAACCTGGACAGTGCCCGTATTTAGTGCCACCTAGCGCTAGTTCTGAATCCAACTCATGTGATTATGAATGCCGAACTGATAATCATTGTGATGGTAATAAACGTTGTTGTTCAAATGGTTGCGGCACATCATGTGTTGAGCCACAAATGAAAACAGCTTGTCAACATTTAAGAACGATTCAATTGCATCAAACTTCCGAACTTGGTATTCCAGCAAAACAAATGTACATTTCACAATGTGATGAAACTACAGGAAAATGGAAACAAATACAATGTGGACCTGATAACGTGTGTTGGTGTGTGAATGAACAAGGTCAAGAACTAAGTGGAACGAGAATAAAAAATAAAACTCCAATATGTAATATAAATTCTGCTCTTCAATGCCCTGTACGGAAATGCGAAGAATGTGAAAATAGTTTCTACAAAACCGATAAGGATGGATGCCAAACTTGCGATTGTAAAAATTTCTGTGATGAAATCTCTTGTTTGGGTGACGAAGAGTGCCAGTTAATAACAGTTGAATGTGTCGATCCGCCTTGTCCAAAGATGCCAATTTGCATCCCAAAGAGAGATTCAGAATGTCCAGAAGGAGTTCCATTAAAACAGGGTGATTTAGATGTTGTATGCGGGCCTCATAATGAAAATGAAGCCTGTCCAACTACTCATAGTTGCCAATTGAACCCAGTAACGAATCGAGGAGTTTGTTGTTCTAAGACAAGTGGGTTTCAGAAATTAATTTTCAAACTTTTTAGCATTCTTAATTTCATTCTTTATTTTGATATAGGAGACGTGTGTTTTGAGTCAATTGAAAACAATTGTTTGGCTGGATTTTCGAACCATGTAAACTTAACTAAGTGGAAATTTAGTCCCCGTGCCAATAAATGTGTTGCAATCCTAGTTTTGAAAGAAGATAAAAAATGTCAGAGTAAAAATTTATTCCATAGTGAGCTGGCATGTAACTCTGTATGTCCGGGTGAGTGCTCTCGAATATTTAAGCCACTTGAACTTATAATTTATTATATTATTGTTCTTAATTATTTTAGTTCTCACACAGTGCGAGCGTCTTAAACTCAAAAATAGTTTAGCTGCAAGACGTAATGGTCATTCATCTGTTTGGTTCCAACCAAGGTGTGACCCCATTACCGGAAATTGGAGCCCTATTCAATGCTTAGGCAAACAGCCACCACAAGAAATAAATTCATTAAATAATTTGCAAAGTTTAAGTCGAGCATTTTCACATTCTCACTCAGATTTCAGCGAAACTCAATACGGAGTTTGCTGGTGTTCAGATAAAAAAGGTGCACCTCTAAAAGGAACCTTAACAAGAAGTCTCGAACCAGTATGTAATCATCGTCAAGCTAGACGAAGAATGTATTCTGAGGAAGATTCTAATGACCCTTTAATGGAACAACTAATTGAACAGATGACAATGTTAGTTGATATGAATGAAAATGATCTAAATGATTTAGAGGATGATGATGATCTTAGTTTTACAACAGAAGAGGCCAATGAACAGATAGCAGTGACAGAAAAGATACTTGAACTCTCGAGCTCAATAATCAGTTCCAAGCTATCAGTTACTGAGAGTACGAAAGCATTAATTAAAACAACTACACGTTGCCGAGCTCTAAGTCAAACTGCACATTTCCCAGTAGCTTGTGACTCGAGTGGAGCATTTTTACCAACCCAGTGTAATGATGATAATCAATGTTGGTGCGTTGATGCTGGTGGAAATCAACTACCTGCCAGCGACACATTTATTTCTGGTTCAAAAGTATGTAGATTTACATCCGTTGATTCAGTTTCGATTGAATTACATTTACAAAATGAATTTGGTAGAACTATCGTTAATTTATATGATGTTCTAAAGTTGGAATTAAATGAACTAATTGGTGAACCAATTGAAAATTTACGTGTTCAAGAAAATATGGATGGAACTGTGATAGTAAGATTTGAATTACATAATGATGGCAAAATTGATACTGCGTTTGCTCTTGAAGAAACAGTTAAAAATGGAAATCTAGTTTTGGGTTATGGAAATCTACGACCGGATATAACAATGTCAAGTTTTATTCATGTTCGAAGACAAAATCAGGTTTCTCAAGCCAAATTAATTAGTGAGGAAAATACTTTACACACAGTTGTCTTCATATTGGCTACTTCTTCTGCATTCTTGGTATCAATTTTTGTGGTTTACATTATGCTTTTGAAACGAAAAAGAAAATCAAATCAACAAAATTATTCAGAGAACAGGGTTCTAGGTGCCGATAAATATGTTGATTTTAGTTCTCCAATTTTTGTTTTAAGTGCAAACGAAAATCAAAAATTTAAAACAACTGATATTCCAGAAAAAATAATTAAAAATTAGGGAAATAAATTATTCTGGTTCAATTAATCAGAATTATTATTAAAAAAAAATTAATATACATACTTACTTTCGAAAACTTTCACAAGATGTATTTTAGAATGAAATTTTCATTTTGCTAATCTAAATTAAATAACATTTTGTCTCTTTAAAATTTTAAGGTAATTTTTTTATAGATCTTATTAGATTATACGAATAAAAATGTTAAACTTTTGTAATATTAGAAATAGGTTTAAAAAACAATAACTTCCCTTACATTAAAACAGAGTCTGAATACAAAATGTTTATTTAAAGTTACCTAAATACTTTTAATTGAAATTATTATTATCTCAAACTGCAGTGCAAGAAGATCTCACAATATAAAAATCGAAATGATCCTATCTTGGTGCCAGTTGTGTAAAGCTAATAAAGCTGATGTTATTATTTACGTGAAATTGCCTCTCACACACATAGCAATTTTTCAGGGCCTTACAAAAAATAAGACCCTGAATATTATTTCTTCTAAATTATTTCTTGTGGAAACAAATTTAATTTATGGTATAACGATTTAATATAATTTAATCTAGTTTGTTGAAAAAGTCTAATGTTTATAACTTTTATATAAAATTAAGAAAAAACCGATTATAAACTTATGAAAATGTATGTAAACTATTTATAAAAGCTTTAAGTTTACTTTCACAATTTATAAAAATGTAATACAAAATTTTATTTATTAAAATCCACTTTATTGAATTTGAAATTGGTTTTGAGTTTATTTCTATGCGTTATGTAGCGCTTACTGGGAATTTTTTCTAATCAATATGATGAAATTAAAACATTTTAGTCCTAAGAAAATTAATGTCTGTGAAAAAAGTTTTGACACAAGAGTTAAGAATAAGACTTATTATATTATTTTTGTAAATAAAATAATGTCTAAAATAAAATTAAGTGTATTTTATAAACTTTTCAACTTCTGCTTAAAAAATGTTTCTCTTTGAAAGAATATTTTTAATTTTATTAAAAGCTAAAAATAAATAAAATTATTAGAAACTTAAAAACTAATTTTTTTTTTAACATTTCAGGACGCGGAATTTATTGACCTTTAAAACATACGCAGAATGCATAAACCAATTAAAAACTTTTAACCGTGTCTTAAATGAAGTTAAGTCTATGTAATTAAAAAAATTTTTTGACTTTTGAATGAATTGTCAACTTTAATTTGTATTGAAGTATAAAAATACAAACATTTTTTTTGAGTCGCAAAGTTTGAAGCTGATAACATTTCTGAAAGTATTATTCTACCTTGATATAAATTTATAAATTTCTATACTCTCTAAAAATATTATTACTTTTTTAATACATTAACTTGATTTTCATTGTTGTTATTTAGGAATAGTATAATGTTAAAATAAAACGACTGAAAATAAAAAAATTTTGATTAAAATTTTTCTTTTATTTTGGTTTTATTTTCGAGTTTAACTTAAAAACAAAATGAGTTTACAGAACATTATTTTTTTTAAACTAATTTACTAAATTTACATATTTTGATACAAGTTCATACGCAAATTTTTTATTATTATTATTAATGTAACAATTTTTTTATTTATACTTGCGATTTACATTTTTTTATTTAACATATCTTTGGTTAATATTTACAATTTATTTATTTACATATCGAATTCATTTTGATTTCTTATAATTATAATATTAGCATCAATATAAAAAGACTTAGTTTTATTTTGATTAATCATCGACTTCGAAAGCATGTACTTAATTAAACATTGATTACTATTTTCTTTTGAATGTCCTTAAAATTTTATATTTCGTAATATCAATTAGATTTATGTTGATATAAAAACAGAACCAGCTGTTGAGTTTTAAGAAATTTACGAATAATATTTAGATTCCATTTATTTTGTTTAAATTTTTTTTAACAGCTTTCGTACAATAATAAAACAATTTTTTTAATTGTTCATTAAACTGTCGAAATACCGAAAATAAATATGTTACTTTTCATAGATGATTGTTCCAAAGAGCTTTGTTCTAGCAAACTCTCTTTTCTAAACTCCGAATAATTTAGAAATAAATTAATTTGAACACAATGATTAAGTATGATTCCCGATTTAAAAACGCTATTAATACTTTTGCTATTATTTGAAAAGGAAACAAACTGTTTATTACGTAACTAATTTTTATTGATGCAAATTACCGATATATAATGCAAAGTTTAGATTATTATTATTTTTAAAATTATGTCCGAAAACTCGACATAATTTGCGATATTATCGTGGAATTGAAATTGAAGAGAAGTTGTTCCCTTTTAATATTACCTGATTTCGATGCATTCATCTTAAATGTAGCTTGAGTTTGTTCATCTGCAAAGATTATTCTAAGTTCAATACTGCACCATCAATAATGTGATTTATTACTGATAAATGTTTTAGTTTATGGAAAATAAATATTTAAAAGTCAAATTTTCTATAATTTCGATAAACTAATTATTTGAACAATTATAAAAAAATATTAAATAATATTCTCAAATTTCTCGCGTTCTTAATAAAGCTTGATTATTTCAAACAATTTTTTTTATTTCGTGCCAGCACCATTTTCAAATTTTTGTTGCAGCGTAGCTACATTTGATGACGATTTACCCGACGGTCTTCCTGTTGAATTTAAATTTTTATTTCCACTGGTCGAAGCTTCGTCAGCTTTATTTGTTAGGCTAGATTTTCGATTGATCACAGCTCCTGGAGTGGATCGTAATTTATTCCCTATTGTTGACTTATCAATTGAATTTTGTTTGCTAAGATTACTACTGCTCAATGGTTTATTATTAATAGTTGCTGTTGGCTTAACTGAAAGTGGTTTCGGTTTTTGGGGTATAATATTTCCAATAGACTTACTATCACCACTGGATAATTTCCTATGCGGTTTAGGAGAGCTAGATGATTTTGATTTATTTAAACTAGAATTTGTAGTTACCGATTTTGTTGAAGTTGGAGATGGACTTCTTTTTCTGACTGAAGAATTAGCACCATTATTCAGACTTGGAGGAGTTTTCGTTCGATTAAAGGTTTTTTTTTGTGCAATTGGTGATTGGGTATTAGAATTTTTAGATTGATTAAAGCTACTAAACGTTTTAACATTTTCTTTGGGTTTAAAACTAGAAAATGAAGAATGCTGATTTATGCTTGGAGTAACAGTAGTTGTAGTTTTTGAATTATCAGGTCTAGTAGGAGCAACTCTGGCAATTGGAGTGTTACTAATAGCAGAGGGACGCAGATATCCACTTGATGTTGTACTGTTAGTGTTGGATTTTTGATACTCTCCAGAACCCGGACTTGTTGGTGTGTTTTCGTAAGGCGCTGAGTCAGAAGATTTCTTTTTACGTAAAGTGGACGCTGAATAAATGGAATCTACATTTCTCTTTTCAATTTCATTTACAATTTCACCTAATAGACCAATATTAGCTTCATTCGGTTCACAAGGCACTGGTGGCGGCGTTGATGTTGGCATTTCATCAATAACACAATAAATATTGTCAGCACTGCCTGGTATATTTTCTATATCTGTAGATTGTGTTTCAATTGCTTCACAGTCATCGTATTGATGATCAGCAACCTTTTTTTTCTGATTTATTGGAATTTTATAATTTGCCGGCGGTGCAGGAGGTCTTGGAGGTGGACTTTTTGGTCGATCTATAATACTTTTAGGCCGATTTGCAGATCGCATAGAACCCGAACTTTTTAGGTCTGATTTCCCAATATGTATGCTCGTAACGGAATCTGCAACAGCCGTTTTTGAAGGACTTCTCATGCTTTGCGTACGATTGAGTATTGGTTTTTGACCTGTAGGGATATCTACTTGTATTGGAGCTGAAATTTCAATAGTTCGAAGTCGTTCACGATCAATATTGGGTCGTACCTTAAGGGGTGGCTGTTCTTCCTTTTTTAAAAATGATGTTATTCGTTTGATAGTGCCATTATTTTGTTTTGTTGCTGGAAATTTGTTGGGATCAGCATGTGGTGGTACTGGAGGAGCAATTGGTGCAGGTCGAATTGGAATAGCAGGAGCATTACGGAGAGGAGATGGTATTTCTTTAGCAGTACATGTTGATTCTTCAAGCACTGGATTTGAAATAATAGGTCGAGCATGAGAACCAGGATTTGGTGGTGGTAACGCAGGAGCTAGCTCTATAGATTTGAAATTAGAATCGGCGAAACTTTTCGGTGAAGTTTTTAAATATGGCAATGTGCCGTTTTGTTTGATTTCATTAAATGTTTTTGGTGCAGTTGGCGCTATACGATTGGGAATAGTAGACTCTTCTTCCAAAGAAGATTTATTTTTTGAAACTGGATGAACAAATGCTACTTTGGGTCCTTCTATATAATTCGTTTTCACTTGCGGTGCAGCACTTGGAAGCGGCCGTAAAGTAAACCCACGAAATTTTCCAAACATCCCATTATTAGCTGCGGATGTATTTGTATCTGTTGGGGAACGCAGTAATGCAGAATTCATATCATCTGTACTGCTAGGCGATGAAGTTGGTAAGCCACCAGATGGTGGTGAAGGTGGCGCTCTTGGTGGACTCATTTTAACAACTGGCTTTAAACTAAAAATAAAATTAAGATAAGCATATTCAATAGAAAAACCTTAATTATTTGTTATATATAATGTTTTCCCCAACACCAAGCATGTTTTTGCAAATACTGAGCAAAAAATAAGATATCCACTTGAAAAATAACATTAATGTGTTTATAAAAAAAGCGATATAATATTAGTTAATAGTGTGTGCAGAGAAAATCGAGATTGTTACATAAATCATTAATTGCTCGCTTTTATTTTAAGTAATTTTGAGATTTAATATTTTAGAAATTATAATCTTGGATCAGCATTACAGAAGCTAAATAGTTATCAATCAAACCGAAAATAAAAACTTGCATTGTGGATATTTTATGCATTACATAAAATTAATAGGTTTTTTTTTATTAAAAAAAAGTTGGAAAAAAATGCTTCTCTAACACCTCTTACGAAAAGAGAAATAAAAATGTGTATAATACAAAATTATAAAAAAAATAAAATACAAAAAAAAAACAGTCAACATTCATTAACAACATTAAAAGTAATTAAAAAATGCAACATATACACTACAGTACTTTATTAACTAAAAAATTATTAAGACTACGAGAGCCTAGATTGCAAAAATCAATATAAACTTAAATAAAAAAATTAGTTTATTTTTTTTTTTTCATTAAAATTTTCGTTTCATGTTCACATTCATTCAAATATTATGTATAATTTATTATTATCTCAAATGTTGCTCAAATTTTTATTCTTAATTAACCATAGGCGGCTTGAAGAATATTTATTAACTGACGAAATAGGTAGAATTTTAAGCAGATTTGATTTCACTTATGATTTTTGCAATTTTCGGCTAAATTTTATAATTAGATTACATAAAAGACAGACTAAATGACTAAGTACAAAGTTTTTAAGCTATAGAACCAGTACACATTAAAACTAAAAAAAGAAATAGTATTATAGTTTACTTATAACCCAATCTATAGAATAATGACACAACTTGAAGAGTCTTTAATTTGACATTTAAATATTTCCGTGAATGTTTCTCTATTTCTTAAAATTTCGTAGAATAACAATAACATAAAAACACGTCTGGTGAGTATAATAAAACTGTATGTATATTAAAAATTATAGTTTTGAGTAAAACGCATTTGAAGTTTTTGAAACAATAAAAATTTGGATGAAATCGAAATTCAAATGCAATATTTTTTTATAAAAATATTAAATAAAAAATGCTAGAATCAAGATTTTCAAGAATTCAATGAAATCGAACTTTTAAAATTGACTCCAATGGTATTATGATCGATAGTTATCATACACTATTATTATACTCAGCATACGAAAAATAATTATTTTTTTACAGATCAATATTAATTTTTATGACGAGCAATACATAATAAATAATAAATAAAAAGAACTAAGAGCGTATTGCTGGAAAATATCATCTCTTCAACTTGCCTCATCATTCAAAAAATACAGAAATTTTAAATAATAATTAACGTACATGCAAATAACTACATTTTATTACGAAGACAATTACAAATATACATTTTAAAATAATAAAAACTAATTAAAAGTAAAACAAAAAAATAACTTAAAATAAATTTTCTAAAAATTTTATCACGATTGAATAAGGATTTTGTAAATTTACATTATTAAATGAATTCATAAATTAATTTCTTTATTTTATCAAAATTGTTATAAGTGTTTCCTTTTCGCTTCACAGATGACAAATAACATTAATATGGTAAGTTTACAAAATTTTATTGAAAAATTTTGTATCACATTAAGACTCCAAATTAAAAAAGTAAAATTTAAATTTTTTTTTAATATGTGAATTTCAAAAAGGAAACTATTATTCTTAGAAACATATACAGGTTAATATTTTAATAAAGTCTGTTTTTTGCATACGTTAATAAATTGTGTAAGAATATGAGATATAATTAATTGGCCACAATTACGTTAAGAAAATATTGTAAGTTTACAAATTGTTTGCATTATAGACCAACAAAGGATTTAATTTACGATTAAACCATTTTTTTTGAGAAATTATTTTTTTTTTATTTATTGAAAATATATAAAAAAACAATTTTAATTTAGGATTTAGCTTCAGACTAAAAAGAAAATGAATAACGTACAAACAAAAATTAATTTATAAAAAAAATTTAAGTGAGCCCTTTTTTTTTAAGCTTTAATTTTTTTTTTTTGCAATTTCAATGTTTATTATCTAAATTTGAACAAACAGACCTATTATTGTGATTATTAATTATTAATTCAGTGCTATTAGAAAGAACGTGCGGATTAGTGGTTGAAAATAATTTTATATCAGTGATTTGTAGTTTTCGTTTATTAACATTATTTTTAGAAAATGTAATTGGTTCTGTTGTTTCTACATACACATTTGAAGATTTCCTTAGTCCGGCAAGTGATTTATTATTCTTATAAAAATATGTCAATACCAGGAAAATTGACACACAGGGCACTACCCCAAGGAAAAATATATACATAAATCTTATGAATCCAGCACGACCTAAAATGAAATAATTATTGAATAGAATTATGATTTAGTTTATTTAGTTTGAAATGTTGATTTTTTAATAAAGAAAAAAACGTACTGTTTGGATTTGTTTCTGGGCCACTGTCTATTGAACCCCCCGGTCCTGGACTATTACAAAAAGGTGGTGCCCAGCCAACAAAACAGTGACAATTCCCTCTACTGTTACAAATACCATTTCCATTGCAATCATCTGGACATGACGCTCCTTTTCCCATATCACGAAAGGCGTTCACTTCTACACATTTTTGATTTACACACATTTTATTATCTCCACACTTAGCACCACTTGGTGTTAAACCAGGATCTGTAGATTCTAACCCTAGATCTACAATAGCAGTTCGGCATGGTATTATATTACCACGGTGATTCATGAAACTATGCGATAACACGGCTACGGATTCCATACCAAATTCTAATCTTTCATTCAAATGTTTACAGTGCAGCATCCCGCAATAAACATCTTCTTCATTACAACGAATATATGAATTATTGTGACGATGGAACCCACAATTTCCATGACGACTACCATCAACATTTTTCTCATAACAGTAATCAGAGCTTTGACCTGATGGTCCCCAAAGAACTCTACATTGAGCTGTTCTGGATTTGCACATACCTTGATAACAGTATGCATTGCCGTTATCACATTCAATTGTGTCTCGTTTATACACGTCATCCGGACAATATTCACTGTCACCAGTACAAAATTCTGCTAAATCACATTCACCTTGCGCAGAACGACATTGGGCACCAGCAGCTTTTGGCCGACAAGTACTAAAATCACAGCATTCCCCGGTAGCACACGATGCGTTTGTATACAGCATGCAAGTAGTGGGATCACAGCATGTATTTTGGCAGTATTGAGGCAAACCACAATCACATTGTTCTCCAGGCTCAACAAAGCCATTGCCACATTTAGGCGAATCAAATAATTTATTGGGTTTATTTCGCAAACAATAATTCATGCCACGCGAAAAGGCCACATTTAATTGGTCCTTGCTGCAGGAACTCCAATGTCGTGGTACAACCGCAGTACTTGATGCTGACATAATGCATTTCTCATCTTCGCACTTACAATCGCTTGTATCATGTTCCATACCAAAATTATGACCCATTTCGTGAGCAACGGTTGTAGCCACAACACCAACAACGGTGCTATGCTCATTAGACACACCTCCTGAATATTCGTATGTACATATTGGACCTTTAAGAGCTTTGCCTGAAAATATCAGAAAATATTGTACTGTGGAATAAAAAAATTCGAAGAACTATAAAATATATTAAACCTACCTACAACTCCACCATTAAATTGCTCTTTAGTTAATAATTGTGCATTATCGTTTGGATGATCTATAACTAATTTACTTTTTCTATATAATAAAAAATTTTTTAATGTTACATCACCGTCTTCAGATAAACTGATTTCATCAACTTCATTCCATATAACAACACCAACTAGAGCTATGAAAATATTTAATGGTACATAAAGCTAAAAAAGAAAATTATTTATTTTTAAGTTAATAATAAATTAAAATCAAAAGAATAAAATATTCAAAAAAAATTACTTACAGCATTAACAATATTTGCTAAATCTTTACAATGATTATGAACTTTTTTTGTATTTTCACCAAACGAACGATATACCTTAGAATCAACAACTAGAACTAATTCTACATAGGATGAAAATTTATTTGCATTATAAGGACCTCGAATATCTATATTTGAACGTTTATACTGTAAGAAAAAAATAAATGTAATTAATTAATTAATAATTTTTTTATAAAAATCAAGCTTGCAAACTCTTGAAATTGCATTACAATTACTCAAAAATATTTTTTCCAAATTTTTACTAAAAAGGTGCTTGATATATTCGCTTGGTCAAGGACTATTTGTTTTTCTTAGTAAAAAAGTTACACGATTATTATATTTGTTTATTGTACCTATTATCATTATTACTTTTGCAAGATAACGTAGACGAATTTATATTCAAAACATAGATGTAGATAATCTAAATTCAAAACTTAGATGTACTTAGCTTGCATATAATAATAATAATAATAATATTTTATTGATCCTTCATTTATTACAATGTATATAATTCAAATTAAAACTAATAATAACTAAGTAAAATGTATGACTTCAATATACATGTGTTCTTATCATATAAATTGTTTGGATACAATAAAATTTACAATAACTCTGTAGTATATAAAAAAATACTAGTGGCGAGTATCGACAAAAAATAATCTTACATTAATGTTGAGTTGAGGAGTTCTTGAAAAATATTCTTATATCAATACAATATAAATTACTTAAAAAGGTTGATTAGTATAATTCCTAAAAATGTTCTCAAACCTAAAGTTAAATAAAAGAATCAGATAATCAGATAAGAGATAAGAGCTGAGCTAGGAAACAACTCCAAACAAAGCCTCAATATCACTATTGTTCTTTTCAAAAAGCCATTTCTTTATCTCTACCAAAAATCTTATTAACTTGTCTATTATCCGTAAAGTAGGCGGCAACTTATTGAATAGCCGTGGTGCTGTAATTGTGAAAAATCTAGAATAAAGAGTGCAGTTAAATAAGGGTATTAATTTAAGATTTAAATTGTTTGATCGGAGATTATGATTAGCCACAACATTGAAGCCCAAATTTCCACTTCGAATGTAGAACATTTTTAAAACTTTATATACATAAAGGTGTCACAGTGGAAGTATTTTGAGTTCACTGTAAAGCGGCCAAGAAGAATGCAATTTAGGTTTATTGGTCATTAATCTTATAAGGTGGTTTTGCAAAATAATTATTGATTCAAGAGTATTAAAATAAATTCCTCCCCAACATGTTAGCCCATATTGCAATTTTGAATGCACTAATCCATAATAAAACATTTTCATAATCTTGATACTACAAAAAGGGCGCACTTATATTCAAACATTTTTAAAAAAGGTAGTGTCATCACTCATAAAAAATATTTCTTATATTTATTGAAGGTAGTATGGAAATTAAATTTTGACTCGATTACTTAATTTAATTTTTAATACAGGTCGATTATAATTAGTTCAGATTTACTCATTTAAAATTGCAATAAATTATTTACAATGTTTTTTTCTATATATAAATTTACTCATTTACAAAAATATTTTTCAATGAATCAACGTTTTTCACTAAAATTTTATCATTTTAAAGAAAAAAAAAAGAATTAAAATAAACAAATAAAGTTAATTGAATTTTCATTAATAAAACTTAAAAAAAAGTATGAATATTGAATAGTGAGCGCTTTTAAAAGCAAACACTATTGACGATTCTCCTTATGTAACTTTATAATAAAATAAGTATTGTTTTACATTCATAAGTAATAAAGTAATGGATATAATGGATATTTTTGAATTCCTTCAAAATTTAAACAATTCTTGAAAAAAAAAAATTTTTTATGTGAACAATATGTGTATATTTAATGGACATTAATTTTGATTGTGTATTCGAAGACATTAACAATGGAATTTTGAATTTAAATGCGAAGTAAAAATTTTCAACCACAAACCTTCTGCTAATTATCTGAATTAAATTTAAGTTTTAATTATATTTAAAATTTTCATATATTTAATTATCATTTGATTAGTGAATTAAACAAATTGATTATTTTTATTTATTTTGAATTTTGATTTTGAACGTAAAACGAAATATGCAACTAATTTTCAGAGCTCTTGCAAATTGATCCTTTATTTCATTAATAAAGTAAGAAAAAATAATACTTTTTAAAATTTAAACTCATGAAAAGAACTTACCCTTAAAATTCTATTAAAATCAGAATTTTTTAACATAAGATTATCTCTATCTATGGCTTCATCAGTTCTTTCATTATGGAACCCACATTTAGTGGTATTTAATAATTCTGAATCTCTGTAGGAAAAAATTGAGTAAAATATAATTAATTCTATTTTAAAAGTTTTTTTACAATTATTTTTTTATTTAAATAATAAATGAATTTAATAGTACTAAGTAGCAAGTCAGAATTAAAACTGAATGGCCACAAGTCATTAAATTTATTTCGTCAACGCTACGAGTTTCTGCGCTATGAGTTTCTACGCTTTCGGTTTTTGAAGTTAAACCATCCAATAGTCTAAATAATTTTCATATAAATTTTATATATTTTACATATTTTTAAAATATTTAATGGATTCCGATAAAAGCAGTATGTCAATTAGAGTAACTTTAAAAAAAAGTGAGACTACGACAGTTTCCAAGAATCGGATATTTAAAAAAAAAATGATAATAGTAGAACAATCAATTATTTGTATCCGAATTCAAAATAAACAAACCTAAATAAATAATGGTAGTCGTGAATTTGTCCATCGGAACTGGAATGAATATAATATGTTGTTGTGCCGTCAAATACAACACCATTAATTCCACCATTACAAGTTGATACTGCAACACTTGAATCTTCTTTACCTATGATTTTGCCCTGCAAAGTAAATATTTTATTAATAAAATATCTTTTACTAGTAGTTTTTTTTTTTTTTAAATTAATAAATAAAATTAGGATGGTAACGTAATTAATTAGATTAATTTTTTCTATTCTGTTTTTGTTATAATAACAAAAAGTAACTATATACTAGTCTATCTTCAATTTTTTTGTACTGAAAAAATTATTGAATCGAATTGCGATCTTGGGTAGGTCTGTTTTCGGTTCTTAGACGCATTTTCGCACAATTTTTAGAGATTTTCTACAAAAGCAACACCAAACCATTCCAATCATTTCATGTCGAAATCTATTACGTACTAAATTTCACTTTTATACTCGTAGCCGTTCTGAATTCACTTTCATCCTTACATAGATAGAGAATAACGAATTTTCAAAATATATTATGCATTAAAACTTTCATAATTTTTTCTTAACTTACCTGATAATGGCAGAGATCTATGTCAGTCTTAGTAAAATTTTGTATAATGTCTCTTCCTTCTGTTAAATTTTGGAAGCGTAAAAAATGTCCTTGAGGTAATAATTCTTCATTTAAATAAAGTTCAGCTTTTACTAATTCATCATTATGATGATATGATAAAATAATATGTTCTTGGTGTAAGCCAACCTACAATCGATTAAAAATTTATAAATTAAAAATAATTTCCGACTTCGATATATTATCATTTAAAAATTTTGTTTGAATATGATAAATTCATAGTTTCTAGAAAGAAAATTCTCATTAAAATATATTTAGAGAAAAATTGTTTTCAGTGTAAAAGGGTGGAACAATTTTTTTTTATATCTTACTTTGTTTAAATTTTTTTTTGGGAAATGCGTGAGAAAACCTCTTTCATTTTTTATTTATTTTTTTTATTTTGTAGACTGTAGACTGTAGAGACTTGGATAATATTAATAATGTTCTATTTTTTTTTTAAATATTATTCATATACATACATATGTTTTTTGTAATAATAATAATATAAAAGTAGCGTGATTCGTGGTCTTAATAATAAAGAGGTTGATGACTACAAAATTTTTAATTTCCTTTCATATGTACTTTTAAATTTTTTAAATGAAATACATATAATTTTTTGTAATGTATTTGTTAAACAAAATTATACATATAATACTCGTATTATGGGTTGTATTGTAGTTGAATAAAATCAACATAGTGAAGAAGCTCAGCTGCCTGTTCCGCTGAAACAGGATCATAGTTGTATTAAAATAAAAAATTTACATTTATGTATGGAAATTTTTACATCCATTAATATCTTTTATGGGTTAAACTTCAAAATATTTAAACATTTATTATCACCACCATGCCATAATACATTAGTTCTAAAAACACATCATAATATCCGAAAAGCTTAATCAATAATTAATTAACAAATAAATATTAAAAACATAATTATTTACCTCCTCGTCTAATGTGCTTTTGATGGCTCTTTTATGTCTCCCATGCTGTAATTTTGGTTTTATTATACTATGACTTGAAAATTCACTTAACGGTGAATATTTATGAAATATATCTGTAAAGAAAAAATTTTAAGGAAAATCATTAGGAAAACTTTTTTTATTGCAAAAATATTGTCAGTATAAATGAAGACATAAAATATAAGTTGTTGTAAATAAAAATTACAGTAAATTAAATATATAAAATTAAAAGCAATTAAACAATTAGTATTCTTTAATTATAATTGCTTCATTTATTTAATTTATTTTAGCGAACTTTGTTGACTTTCACACACAAAAATAAATTCCTAATTTCCAAATAAAAATAAGTTTTGTGTAAAATTTTTTTTTTTTTACAATAATATTCTGGCTATGCATAATTAGCATGTTACAATGTTCATTTGTAGTGGTCTCGCGTAACATATAGTTATTAAAAAAATTCTAAACAGTTTTTTAGCGCTCACAAATTTATCCCAAATAATTCCCAAATATTTTCAATGAATTCTGTGATTCTGATATATGTGTACAATGTAAGTATATATCTGAAAACAAATTGATAATAACAAAAATAATGTAAAGTTTATTTAGTAAAACGTTTTTAGTTTTATTTAAATTCACTTTATCAAAAGGTTTTTCAAATTAAATAAAATTTCTTTAAAAGAATTAGAAGAAAAGTGCATAAACTTTGAAATTATATAAAGTATTTAATTTAAAAAATAATGTTAAAGAAAATTATATATGTACATAAATTTAAGATGCACAATGTGTATGGTATAACATATATCATCGACTGAGAAAATGTTTGCCATAAATTTAGTTTCTTAAAGTTTGAAAAAGTAGAATTAAAAGTTCGAACTTTTTTAACTATTTCATTTGAGCTTGGTAAAATATACGCAGACGTAACCAGAGCCTCAAATGCCAAAAAAAAAGACCTTAATATGAAATCTGTAAATCTAGATAGAGCAATATTTCCTCAGTCGACGATATATAATAGTTACAGGATTACAATTAAAATATACGACGATTTATTAAAGATTAAATACTAAATTACTTTGAAATTATATTCTTCCACTGTTAGAAATATATATGTATCTCCTACCTACTAAAATTCAATTTA
The DNA here is from genome assembly GCA_964007475.1 of Hybos culiciformis. NCBI lineage: Eukaryota > Metazoa > Arthropoda > Insecta > Diptera > Hybotidae > Hybos > Hybos culiciformis. Next base: position 28,471,923 of record OZ023273.1, on the reverse strand, counting down.
ATTTATTTACTATATAAAAGATTAATTTTTACATTATAAACAAACAGAAGATATATATTTATATTTCCATTTGAATTCTACAACTTAACATTAAATATTAAAGCTTAAATGATTTTGGAATTTTGTTGAGAATAAAATTCAATAATAAAATAATAAAAATAAAAATAAAAAAAAAATCAACAAATTTATTTCCCTCAAAATCCAATATATATAAAGGGAAAGTAATATAATTTTTTTTTTTCTTCTTTAAACTGAATTGAAATATAGATAGACAGAGTCAATAACACTTTACCACAATAAATTTTCTTTTAAAAATAAATTGAAAAAAAATCCTTTTTTGTCATCACAAGAAGAAAATAATATTATGATGATTCTGTTGTTATGTATATTTTTTTTTTGTTATGTTCATGAGCTAGCGTATTGAAAATTTTCCTTAACATTTTCACAAAAAAAAAATGAACAAAAACACTTAAAATAATTCTAAAAACAATATGAAAAATATATACTTACTTACCATATACATATATACAAAACTAATATGTCTATTTCCCATGAGTAAAATACATATTGAAAAATGCGAACAGACATAAGGAAATTCTTTTTCAATGAAAATCATCGAAATTAAAATGAAAATATTTATATTTTCCAAAGCTTTTATTCATTGTTTTTATTGGATAAACAATTTTTTTCAATATTAAATTTTGAAATGCAATAAACTCATTATTGTAAAATTTAAATTGTTAACTTTATTTCAAAAATAAAAAAATAAATAAAAAATTGAAAGTAGTATGTTGTTCAAATTGTTTTTCCAATTGAAGGAGCTAAACTAATTGTAAATTTAAAGAAAAATGGTAAATAGGCAAAATCAATATTCATTTATTTTTATACATACATAATAATATACTTATTGAAATCAAGCGAAATTGTGATACCATGATACATAGTTCGTTATAAAATTGACTTTATTACTATTAATTTAAACAACTGGTTTAAGTTCTTTAAATCCAACTAAATCTCTTATTGTTAGTGCTAATGATTTTATTTAATACGGGAGTTTCGAACTTGTATTAATATCAAAACAATGTTTGTGTTGCATATGAAACGTATGCTGTAGAAGTACACTATGAAATCATAAATTTAAAAATTTGACTACATAGCACCCTACCCGAAGACCTAAGCCCTTAAGTGGGGGTCTTTTCGACATCGAGTCTTCGAAATAACTGATTCGAGTCAACATTTTATCGGAATATAACTAAATCTCAAAACCGGTTCCTAAGCTAGTCCGTCGCTTTTTTATTTGTTAGAAAAATATGGAGATTCATCATTCTCAATGATAATTTTAATCTTCGTATCGTGTATTGTGTATAGTAAAAATATAAAACATAATCAAATTCTTTCTGAAGTCTTAGAATGAATGGTTGGACAGAATTTTATTGCCCATTTTCCAAAAATTTTTTATTTGAATATTCAATTTCCGCGTTTACTCAACGATTCTGGATTGGGTGGAATTTCATATATGTATATTTAAAGTCATAATATCTTGACTTGATCGATGAACTTTGAAATTATTTGATATTATGAACTTTTTTACAAATAACAATTTCGAATTGTGCATTTTTTTGAAGAATTTAAAATATTTTCATACACAGACAGCAGTAATAATTCAAAATCATTAAATAAGATTTTATTATTGTTAGCTTCTGTTTCAATTTCACATTATTATGTGTATGGGATGTAGAAGCTTTAATTTTTTCTCCTTTGTTTCTTAAAGAATTATTTTAAATTATTAAATAAAATATTTCATTTTTCTTTATATTCGGTTGGAATTTTCTTTAATGATACTAAATCAATGAATGAATCATAAATATTTCCTATGAAAGAAAATTCAATATCAAATATTTATTATAAATTAATTTGTATTCAAATAAATACGGGAGATTATAAGAAAATGATTTCAAAAATAAAGTGAGTAAGTAAATGAAAATTCCATTTAGATTTAAGTTCTTATTTGAAGCTGATAGAATTTACGTATAAAACCAATAAATAAAAAAATATATATTAAACGGGAGGAATCGTTAAATTAAAAAAATTCTTAAAGTTTAAATTAAGTTTTCACAAAATATGAATACTTATGTATGTGCTGTAACTTGTTTCAAGTAATAATCGTCACAGTTTTTTATTCAATTGAACTAAATTAATGTTGAAAGAATATTATATAGAGCTTTTACTAAAGAACAAAAATGAATATTATGCTATCCAAAGGAACAAAAAATAGTAAAAGAAAGCCGATGTTTTTCACTTTGATGAACTTGAAATTTCTTAGAATAAATAAAGATTATATTTCAAAATTCTTGTGTGGTCAGTTATTCATTTTTCATTATGAGTTACTCATCTTTTTTTCTTGTTTTTTTTTAAATATAAATTACGACAGTTATATGAGATCCAAATAAAAGAAAATTAAATTAATTCATTTACACTTGAACTTAAATTAAAATTTTTACGCATGTTTTAAATAAAAACTGATTATTTAATAGAACAAATATAATAAATTTAAAGTTTTAATGTCTGTTTGAATCAGATTTTAAATTATAAAATTTGTTTGAAGATTTCTAGAATTTTTTAAACTATACTTTCATAGCGAAGTGTCGTCGAAATTCAAAAAATGGTAAGAAGAACATTTCAATCAAATCTAATAGAATAAAGTGTTTGTAAATGCAGTTTTTTTTTTAAATTGTACAACTTTGGACGTTTTAGGCTTCTTGTGTGAAATGGTTTAAGTTTTGTTCTATTAGTAAAAGTTGATGTTCCCGAAATTTCAAATTTTGGAGTATATAAGTATAAGGTACTTTTAAGGCTTTGTTGTATAAAATCTTATTAATAAAAAAAAATGCTAAGTTTTTTCGTAAATTTTAATTTAAAAAAAAAATGTAAATTCCCCTGATAAAGTTTTTGAAATTTTGGAATTCTTTTTTTTAGATATTTTTTAATTAAAATAATTTCATTGCAGTGTTTTTTTATTAAGTTACATAATTGCTTTTTTTTGCACGTTTCTTCTTCTAATTTGCACGTTTTTAGATTAACATTGCACAAAGTTTGCGCGCTCTGTAAACTAACAGCTATATTCCGATTGTATTAACCTAAAATCAAATTGAGAGGGTTTAGTTCTTATTCAGCTATTTACCAATAAAAAAAAATTAAATTTATAATCTAAAGATAAAATAATGATTTCGCTTGCTTAGCTTGTTCAAAAAAAATTTCGAAACATTTCTAATGTATAAGAAGCTCATAATTTTTACTATTTATTTTATTTTATACTTTCCATTAATAACTTTTACACACCTTTTAGCTAAATTATATTTATATTATTGCAATCTGATAATAAAGATTAAAATGATGTTATTCATAATTTATTTGTCACTTCTTTTCCACATAATATAGTCAATATAAAATTAAGATTTACTCGAGGGCTAAACTAAACTACTCGGTTAAAGTGAATACATAATTAGATTAAATTGAATAAAATGAAAAAATAATTTATATTTAATTTTTAAACTTCTGCAATCTCTTAATTATGGATCAAAGAGAACAGGATCAATAAATAAATCGAACAATGATCAATGGACTAAAATGGTTAAACAAGTTTAATGTGGACAACTCAACATAATCTGAACCTCGTATTCAGTTCGTTCAGTTTGTTGAAGTCACTGTAATAATGAAGTGTTAATATTTTTTAATAGCTAATCATAGTTTATGCAGACAGACTTTTTAATTTCAAGAACATTTTATAAAATACCTTCGAAAAAAAAGAGAAAATTAAATTTAAAAGGTGTGTGCTTTCAAAATGAAAAAAAAAAATGATCTTTTCTTTGCTAAAAGTTTTTAATATTATTATTTTTCATAATATTAGATTTGAACTTAAGAACTTTTTAGAGAGAGAAAAATGTCTCTTGTGTATTTTAGTTTTTCTGATAGCTTCAGACTTCCAAAGTCGTTATTCATCATTATGCACAACAAGGAGTGTCGCCTTGTTTTGCATTAAATATTTTTTTTATTATATTATTCTGTTCCAAATATTTTTTTTTTTTTTTTGTAAAATTTTTCATGCTCTATTCACAAATTATAATGGTTGGCAGATTCAAAGTAAATGAACTCTAGAGGATTAATTCCATATATTTATTTTTTGTTTTTTGTTGCACACACATTAGAATGTAATTTTCGTTTTATGGCAACAAGAAAAATAAAAAAAGAAATTTTATCTTAGAGTCAAAATGAGGTGAAAAGTTTTCCCAGACTAATTTATTTTAACAATTTTCTTTGTTTTTGTTATTTTAAAAAATATCATTTGAAAAAGTATCGTTAAATCCTATTTTAAGGCTTTTTGCACTTAATCCTCCTAACGAACTTATTCTTTGTTAGCAAAAATGAATTGACTCCTAACAAAAAAATAATAAATGCTAGAAGTTAAGAAATGAAATTAATTCTAAAAGAAATGAACTAACTTCTATTTACAAAAATTAGTCAAACTTTTCACAAATTTCAGGATTAGGAGTTAGTTCGTTTTTATTAGAACTTAATAACTTAATATATCCTCGAGTAGCCTGATAGGACTGATGATGGTTGGTCAGTGAGATTTGCGTGAGAGTATTTGGAATTGTGCATTCGAATTCCATTCGAATTCATTATATAGATATCCAAGGGCTAAGATTTTTCCAATGTAAACGCATAAAAACAAACATTTTATTTGTCAGCGATCCTTGTGTCATTTACAATAATCGAAATTTATTTAAAAACACTTAAAGCATTGATCAAAGGATCAAAAGATTACTGACGCCTAAATAATTTCTGCAAAATTGAATTGAATTGAGTTTAGATTCTTAAAACAGTTTTTTTGTGAGACTTACGAGCTTTCATCGCAGAATTGTACGCAGGTATATAGTATACTAATGTATAATTAAAGGTAAGTGTTAATTTCCATTAGAAAAACTATCATTATTCCAAATCTTCATCAGTTTATGTTAAATTCGAAAAATTTCTTTATTGTCCGCAGAAAATGACATAAGTATATACTTGAACATTATACATTGTATGTATATATCTAGTACCTAACATATATTTTCTATTCTTTTCCTTTTTTTTCCCATTTCCCATTTTATAATAAAATTATTTGTCAACATTAAAGTCATATTTAACAAACATGTATCCTACAAGAAAAGAAAACTACATACATTTTGTTTTCATAATGCTCACTATCAATTTATTTGAAAAATGTTTTGTGACAAAAAATAAACCTTAAAAGCATTTACCAAAAAAGAAAAAAAAAAGATGTTTTTCTTGCAATCTTAGAAGTATACATGCAATCGTTCGTTAGGTAAAGTATATAATATCTATATAAGTATACTTAGTAAAGTAGTAAGAATCAACATTTTAAATGCATGAAACTAAAAATCAATGTGTAGAACTATAGTTTCTCAATTTTGTTTGTTTTTATCATAGAACAAAGTAATAATTGCATTATAAATGATGTTTTTTCTCCCTAAAGACCAAAGTTTTGAAAAACTTTAATAAAAAATCTAACGAAATAACATTAAGTTGGATTTCTTCCAAAAGTTAAAAAGAAAGTTTTAAATAACATTTTTGTTTTGCAAAGTAAAAAAAAAATTTAATGAATTAAATTAAAAAGATAAACGCATGCATCCATTTAATTAGAAGAAAAAATTTGGGGTGAAAAAAACAATGAATTGGAGATTCAATTACCTTAATGGCAAATAACAGATACTTACTTAATCTACGTTGTTGACAGAATGTGTAAGACAAATACTTTATATAGAAATAAATTTTATCAATTCAAAACACGAATTTAAGAATAATTTGTTAATTTGTACTTTTATTCCATATATTGATATATTGATTTAATAAAAAAAATAAAAATCAACTTAAATTTCTACATGGTCAATTATATTTAGTTGATGACAGAACGAGTACAAACTTCTATTATCTCCATACATATATCCTTTTTCTTACAACTCCTTATCAATTAACAATATCCTGTTTTGAAAGGTCTAGGCTCATGCAAGCACTACATTATTACCCAACCGAAACTAATATAACCTAATCGATTAGATTGTGTGAACTTTTTTTTGAATTATGTGGACTTTTTAAAAACAAAAAATAAATAAAATTCTTTAAGAAATCAATCTACTTTAAAACTGTTTTTGCAGAATGACAAGACAAATACAACTAATAATCAATTCAAATTTTCGTATAATTCGTTAAAAAAAACTAAAATGATTGACTGTAGAATTTATTATATTTATGATATATATTCTTATATAGTGGGTAACCCTCCTATAACACGGTAGTTACGTTCCTAGAAAATGCCGTGTTATGTGAAACCGTGTTATAAGAGACTAGGAGCCAGTTCAAAAAGGAGGGTTACGTTCCAAAATCTTTAGTTTTTTTAAATTTCATACAATAACTTAATTTTTAAATTCCATATAAGCTACTAACTTTGTTTTTATTAGGAAAAACAAAACAAAAATACACATATTATTTAATTTCATTTTAATATAAACTTCATTTATAAATTTTCTTCGTCATGGCTGCTCAGTACAATTGAACGAGAACGTTTGTTTGGTTGAACAATATTATCTTCACTTTCTGAACATTGTTCTAGATTTTGTGCACCTTCTGTCCTTTCAAAAAAAATCCGTGAGTTTGTTTTGTTTGCGTAATGTAACTTTCTAAATAACTTTAAACAAAAATTTGGTTATCGTGTTGTAGAAGTACCGTGTTATAAGAGGGTTATGCCTTGGACAGACTGAACTCGAAAAACATGTTCTTGAGCACAAAAACATGTTATTAAAATCGACCGAACAGACTACCTTTAATGTGTTTCACAAAACAGATAAACATCTGTTTTTTTTTTTTCAAGTTTAAAAACAAAAGTAAACAATACAATATACCTACAAATTCAATACAAATTCAAAATAAAAAACAATAACAAACTTTTTTTTCATTTGTTTACAAATGAATACGACATAAAATTGTCAAAGTCAACGTCAAAAATGATACCCCAGTGAACATTAATGGCTTCCAGATATTGCCTCACGAAATATTTGTAAAAATTACTCAACCCATCCTTTAATAACAACATGTTTTGGCAAGAACATGTTCTTGTTCTTGTTTTTATTACTATGGGAAAACTACTTCAAAAACATAAAATTAACATGTTCTTGATCAAGAACATGTTAATCGTGTCAGTCTGTCCAAGGCATTAACCCAATTTTCTTTCCGTGTTACAGAATACCGTGTTATAAGAGGGTTACCTGTACTATTATTTTAAATCTAACATACATGAAATTCTAACTCTCTTACATACTGAAGGGTGAAAATTTAGAAAGATTTTTCCTTCGATTTTCGTACAATTTTTCCTAGTAACTTTAAACATATATCTAAACTTGCTTATACATACATATTGATGTAATATCATGTACATAACATACATTTCTTAAAGTTTTAGTCGTACAAAGAAAAATCCTCTTACAAAGAAGATACACATAAGTCATTTTTTTTTTCACAAAATAAACAAGTTATAAAAATTTCTATTATTGTTTTTCTTCGTATATATGTATGTATATACCTACTTATATTATACATACATATGTGTATTTTTTTTATTATGTTACAATGTGTACATAATTATGTTCGAAAATAACAATTTCTATTAAAACTTTTTTCTGAATTGAGTTATTACGTAATAGAAATATCTATACCTATAGAAAATTGTAGGCTTTTTTCAAAGTCAGTATTTAAAATTAACTAACATAATGTAACTACGGTATATTAAATTCCTAGTATAGACATCATGTAATCTTTATTAAAAGCTTTAATAAATAAAATAGTTTTTCTATTTAATGGTATATTATTTATTTGAGAAAACTACTTCAGAAAAATGTCCTTGACATATTAAATGACGACAAATATCCTAAAAAAAAAAAATATTTTCTGACTATAATTATTGTACTTTTTTTTTTTATTTTTGTATTTGTTTTTAGGAAATTTTTCATTACGGAAATAGTTCCTTTTGTGCAAAAATATTGTAATTTTTTTTGTATACATAAATCTATTATATATAAAACATTATATATTATGTTGTACACATACATGTATAATAAATAATATAAATGCACATTGAATTGAAAGGATAAATTTTTTGAGGAAAAATAAAAAATCTTAAGTTCATATATATTTATTAAAATATAAAACAGATGTTTTCCTCCTACAATAATAACTACTTTTGTTTTTTATTATTGTTTTTTAAAGCATATTGGTTTACAAGCTTTATAAAAGTTAATTTAAAAAAAAAAATATATTGGCAAAATTAAAATAAAATTATATATTGACATTTTAGACTAGCGGTCACATATTCGTCATATTCCTTAATAAACCGAAACCAAATTCGAGTTATGAACTTAAATATAAATCTTGCTCTAAGTCCCAAAATTCATTACAATATGGTGGTTTGTTTTTAGGTGGCACCATCTTACCACATAACAATCATATATGCGATGTTCTGAAATAGAATAACTTAAGAGATAACTCTTTAATTAAAACAAATTTTAGGCGGAACGTATAATAATTTTACAAACAATCTTATCAAATAATATTATCTATGTAGGTTGTAGGTGATTAGGCGAGGCAACAATTAGAATTATCTGTAAATATTTATTGAACACATCATAAAGTTAAAATTAATAATATTATTTTTGTTAAAATTTTCAGTGATAAGATTTTTTTAAATGCGAAAATATCTTAAAACTTTATTTTCAAATAGATACATATATGTTGAAAAGTTTTGTACAAACAATTTATTAAGTATACCTAAATAGTACGAGTACCTATATTGTCAGTAGATGATAAAATAATATAGAAGAATTACAAACATTTTTAATAATAAATTTAGTCCCAAAGTCTACCAAACATATGGAATCCAATTTACAGAACGAATATTTTACTTCTAATTAGAATTGAAATCCATTTAAAGACAAGGAAACAGAGGTCTGAAATGCCACCTGCAGGATGACAATGATCACATTTGAATTTAGTGTTGTACAACAACAATGATTTCTGCAGTCCATTTCGTAATATATTCGCTCTATAAAATTAATCACATTACAACATTTTTTTTCACTATAGCCTTTTTCATTTTATATTAGGTATAATATTTTTTAAAACTATAAATTTATCTCCGTTTTGGAAAGTCCAACTCTATAAATCAAGTCTATTGACCTTACAATTAATTAAAAATTTTAAATTATAATTTTATGGTCATAAAAATATAATTTCAAAGAAGTCATAAAACCAACAGACGATGATTATTTTGCAAAATTTTATAATGCTTATATGTAAAATTTTTGTTTTAATTTAAATTCTCCCTTTTTGTGAAGTACTTTTATTATGCTGAGAAGTTATTTTGCCCAATTTTGTTGGTTATTCATTGCTAAAAAATTATTCTGTGATATTCATTTTCGTTATTAGGTATTTGATCAACAACAAAAAATCAATATCGTTGCCGAAACTCTCAGAGTGAATAAGTTCATAACAATAATTTTGCAGCAAACTTAAGAAAATATATTATCTACATATATAAAAATTTTGTTTTAGATTATTTTATAATCCGCTAATTTCAATAAGACAAAATTAAAAATTATAAAAAACAATTAATTCTTTTTACTAATATCAAACCGATACAAATAAACTTTTGTGTTTTGCTTGTTTTGTCAAGAATATGTGCAAAGGAATTTTTAAAATTATTAAAGTAATACAATTTTTCAAAGTTTTGAATTTTATATATATATGGGCGTGAAACCTTAACTATAATTTATATATGACATATTATACAGGCGCTATATCGGCGCTTCATCATTTCTTTCAAGAATTTGTCATTGCGCGAATCTGTGAGAAATTATTAATGGTACTATTTATATAATGTTTTTTATATGACATTAAACTAAACATTACCTCAAAATAGAAGAATCATTGTGTATAATATAAATTTTAAAATATACAAAAACAAAATTTTATTATTATTGTTGAAGAAAATTATTATTAAATTTATATTTACAAGATTTACATGTTGCGAATAAAAAAAAATTTAATTGTACATAATTTTATTTTTATGTTACAAAAGAACTGTATTTCATTAAAAAAAAAAACTATGTTCTTCGTTGTTTTGCTTTAATGAAGTATCACAACATTTACACTTTTAAAGGCGGAAATATCTTTCTGTGAGCAATTTTTTTATATTTCGCAAAAAAAAATGTTTTTTCATTTCTTTAATTCTTTCTTTATTTTTTTTTTTTTTAAATTAAATTATAATTTAGTGTGTAAAATGTGTAATTTTATTTATTTTTATTTAAGATATTGTCGCGACAGCTAAGCGTTGTTGTCACATTTGAGATACTTACTTTGTTTTTAATAATATAATAATAATAAATGATTGCCCTAATACCATTATTTTATTAATGAATTAGTCGTGCGCTACAAAAATGTCTCACACCATTTTTGATAACGATCAGACGATATGACTTTTATATATTAAAGTGGCGCCCCATTTATAAAGATACGAATAAAAATATAAAATAATTCATTATAAGTGCAAATTTAATTGAAAATGATTATTATAAAAAAAAAACATAAAAAACTATATAAATTACATACATAAAGCCTAAGCAAAATCAAAAAAAAATTATGTAAAAATGCTCCTCTTGAAAATCATAAAAATATTTTAAATAAATGGTAATAAGCATAATAATAAATTGACATTTTAATATCTTCTTTACAATTTTATGTTTACAACAAATACATATAATATACTTATTTAAACGAAAATTTTCATTCAATTAAATATTTATATGGGCGGGAAAAAAATTATTTTTCAATTTTACATTTATGATTTACCCGATTAAAATTTGCAAAATAAATTTAATTAATTGATTGTAAAAATTAATTTAGTTATTATTTTTATGCTATTCATATATGTATAGATTTAAGAGTCAATATGCTTTTTTCAATAAACATTTTTATGCCGGTCAGTTAAAAACCAAAATATGAAATTCAAAAAGAATTGACAGCAACAAATAACATATATTTTAATAAATAAAGTAAAGTTAATAATATAAATTAAGGTCTAAGCACATAGTAAGTAGTTACATACTATATTTCTATGATATGGACTATAATCACACGCTATGGTCATAGAAAATTGACATATACATGGCAGTGTGACTGAACCTTAATCGTTATATTATTTATTATCATCAGTCTATCGCTTTTCGTTTTTCCCTCTTAACTAAATTTTCATTATGAATTAATGAAGTGACAAATAACTTCATTAAGAAGTCATAATGAAAATTTAATTAAGAGTTAAAACTATGAATGATCGAATAACAAAAAGTTTTATTTTTATATTTCGAATACGGTATGTAGTATATGCATGCACCATTTGGACAAAGTTCAATGTGCATAAGTTTCATAAAAAAGTTAGTGAAAGTAATTAAATATTTTAATAATTGCATATGCATTACACAGTGAATAATAATATATATATAGAAGCAATGAATGTTTCCTGCTTGTATAAAATATTTAATTACTATAGGAAACTATTTAAAATTACAATTTTAATTTATCCTCTTTTCTAATAAATTTTAATGTTTGATTTCAAAAAGTATTCCAAAAATTTACAATAAATAAATATTTTCATTCAATTATGTTTATCAGATACATACATTATATACATTATATAATATTAGTCTAATTTCGAATAATTATTATTATAAACTTTCTCGATGTCAGGGGAAAAAATCATACGTTCGGTAACAAAAATAATAATAAAAAAATTTTCCACCTTGAGTTTTTAAACTTTTTAAAAATTAGTATGTATAAGTATTCAAAATTGAAATAAATAATTATCGCCAACTCCAAAAGCAGATTTGGAGATCAATAAAATTTATTCAATTTAATGTCCAAATTGATTATGAATATAATAATTTGTTCGCGTTAATTAATATTATTTTCTAGATTATTTTGTTAAGATAACAAAATTAAAATTAAATTTACGGAATTTTTTGACACTGGCTGGATATACAGAATTTCTTTTTTTAACTAATAGCTTCGCTACACTTCAGGTTACAAACACAGAATTCCATGTTTTGCAGAAAAAAATGGGTTCGTTCTGTGTTTGGTACTTGGTTTGCCATATAAAATTTTTTTTTTTTTTTTTTCATGGTTTGAAAGTAGGTTGGACACAAACCTAGAAATTTTACTACATAGTTTTATTGCATTTCAAAAAAAAAAAGGTATAACCTGTCAATTTGCAGAAAATTTACAGAAAAAATCATACTTTAAAATGCTTCGATATAAAAAATATAATAATAAATTGTAGGTTGTCAAAAAAGTAAATAAATTAAAATATTTTTAAAAAAAAATTTAATATTATTTTTATTTTCCATTTTTTTTTTAAATTAAAAAAATTCGTTTTTTTTTTTAAATTACGAAAAATTAAAATTTTATTTTACAAAGAATTTTTTTTTAATTTTACAAAGAATTTTTTTTTTATTTCAAACCAAACCATCTTTTATAAGTGTGTCACCCCATTCGCCAACCTATTTTCAAACCAAGAAATTCATGGTTGCTAACCTGAAGTGTAGCGAAGTTATAAGTAAGTAATAACGAAATTAGAAAATTTATATGAATCTGTTTAAACCCAAACTTTATAGCTCGCAAGAAATAATATCCTTTGAAAATTATGGGCTACTAAAATATTATACTGAAAAGGGTAAAAAAAATCGAAAGTAAGTATCTTTAATTTAACATTATTTCATATTTAACTGACAAATTGAGACCACAACTTTAGAAAACCAAAAAAAAAATTAAAAATAAAGTTGTTTATCTTGTAGAAATAAAAGACCTTAACATTTATTTTGCTGTCGAAAGCAAAAAGTTATTTTTAGAAAAATTGTATAATTTTTATTTAGTTATTTCTTTTTTTTTCCCTTCAACCCAAAATTAAGGACAAATTTTGAAGCAAAATAAGTATAAATATAAACCAAATAAACATTTTTGTTTCGTTGAAGTAATAAATAAACAAACCTTAAAAAGATAAATTATAGTGATTTCTTAATACATATATCCATATTAAATTTAAATTCTTGTAATGGTGGTGGTCTAATTTTGAAAATATGTTAAAATTTTAAATTAATGTTATTCCTTTTACTATTTTAAAAATTGAGTAGAATATTAAATGGATTAGATATAGGCACTGAAAACATAGCATTTAAACACCATTCCAAAGGTGGAAATAAAATATAAGATGTCTACTTGAAAAATGGTGCGATTAATCGCGCTAACAAAATAAAAATTCAATATTTAATTTTATATTTAAATTTTTTTTTATTAAAATACTCAATATTTGTATATTAGTTTTATTCATTGTCCATAAATCAATATACCAAATAGGGAACAGTGTTTTATATAAGTTTCAGATATAGTGATTTACTTTCGAATTGTTAGTTCAATGAATTAGTTTTATTTTAACATATTTGGACGTCCAAATACAATAATTTGGACTTTTACTGTGTTAATAATGAAATTAATAATAAATCTTAACAAAAAAAAAACTAAAAAACAAGTGGGTCTTTAGTTTTTTTGTGATAATGTCTTTTGTAATATTTTTCATCCTGAATGAAATTATTATTTAAAAAAAAAAAAAAAGCAACTAACTATAATAAATAATAATTATATTTATTTCTTCTTTAAAAACTTTTATGAACTGCATAAATGTTTTGTAACTAGTAACGTTGTTTTGGAATCGAAATGCCGAAATGAAAATTAGTACATATTTTTCCGAGGTATTTTCTCACGAATAAAAATAAAAGTTAATGAATCTTCATCATTGATAGATGAATATTGAATACTTTGAATGATATTAAATGAATCAATGAAGGTCCACAATAATTTATATCGTTTGCCTTTTATTTAACTTAATTTATAAATCAGGTACTTATTTTTAATATTCGGTCTTCATCATACTCTTATTTATATTCAGGCTCTTTAAAAATTTTATCACACAAGTTGTAGACATAATTTCATGATTTACTTTGTATCTTCTTATAATGTTCAAATAGTCCCCAGATTATAATAAAGCTTCATAATAACTTTTTAGACATGAGAAAATAAAAATCATCAAGTTTTATTATCTATGTCTTCATCATTATAATCGATTTTTTTATTAAATAAAAATTCTTTAAATCTAAAACTTTACGTGTTTGAGGTAAGTACCTATATAACATTATTTTTGTTCACTCATAATTCATTTTATGAATTTAAATGAGATTCTATCAACAAAATAAAATGATTTCGACCACTGAATCTGAATTATCACAATATTTAAATGTTCGTAGTAAATTTTGAAAAGTGATGGAGGTAAAAAATTGAAATACATTTTCAGTTTTTCTAAACTGCCTACTAAGTGTTCATATAATTGCTTTTGAAAATATGTTCAAACCGAGGTTCAAACTTTTTAATTGACACAGGTTTCCAGTACAAGTTGGAAAACAAAACTGTTATACAACTGATTCAAAAGTTAATTTTACTTCATCACTTTAGAGTCGAATTTTCTGAGAAAGCTTTTTAAAATAAAGATTTTTCAGAATCTTCAATTATATTGCTGAACTTTAAAATCCGACAAAGACTCGAAAAGAAGAAAATTAGAATTTGAATACCCTACTCGATTTCATTTATTATACATATGTGATAACATACCTATATATAATCAAAATCTCTAAAGGGAAATATAATAAATTTACCCATAATAGTATTTCAATTTTATACCTCAAAATTTGAGACGTGTTAAGAATAAAACACTAAATAAGTATATTTCATATTTTGAAAAAAAAAAAACCAAAATTGGATGGTTACATTTTAAAAACGTAAGTATAAAAATATAAAACATAAAATTCACTTATGTAAAAATGATAAATAGGTAAAAGAAAAGTTTTTTATAATGTTACCATATTATATCCGTTTTACGAATTTAAAAATAATCTCAAATTTCTTTGCCTAAATAAAATATCTACTTTTAACTAAATTAGGGTCAAATATGATGAAATCAAGCAGGATTTGTCTAATATAAACATAGAACTAAGAGTAAAAAAATTAAAATATTGCTTTCATAACTTAAGACTCTAAAATGACGATGGGAGAAAATGAAATATATTCACTTTCCAGCAACAGTTTTCTTATTCGATTGAAAACTGAAGTCTATATTAAATGTGGATTAAAGTAAAAAATACTTTGAGTCAGTGGATGGAACAACAAATGCAATTAAAATTACTATAGAAAACTAATTATTTAAAATCATCATGTGTCATAAGATTAATAAGTGTATACGCTAAAGATATCTTTGAAATTTAAAACGTAAAAGTTTTAATTAGAATTATTTGAAAATTTTGAATTATTTACGCTTTTGAAATGAGATATACCTATATTTATATGACATTCATAAACTATATTATGTAAAATAAAATTTCTGTTTTGGTAAATTCATTTAAAAATTAATCAATACCATTATGTCATTTATTTATATGAAATCCAATACAGAATTGTGTATATCGGATAGCATCAACAAAATGTGTGTAGTTAATGGAAGTCTTCCTGTCTGGATGATATAAATTTTGTTTTTATATACATATATTTTTTTTAATATAGGACATTTAAATCCACATTTAGGTTTTTAACTAAATTTCAAATTATATGTAGATATCGTCATAAATAACAATTTAAATATTTATACGGTATTAAAAAATCAATATTGATAATAAAATAGAAATAAAATCCAATTGAAAACATTTAAGAAATTCAAACAAATCAATACTTAATCATTTATATACACAGTATCTAAGTACGTAAAATATTTTTTTTGTTATAGTATTATAAAGACAATTTTTCCAGTTTACTAAAAAAATGTTCGTTAAAATTTCATATGTAGGTTTATGTACATTTTAAAACCGATTCAGATTTTTCGTTGGCAGTGTTCTTTTTATTAATCATACTTATGAAATAAGAGAAAATGATTTTTATCTTACGTAGATGCTAGATATCTATTTTAAAAATTATATTGAACTGAAAATGGGAATTGACAAAAAAGGAAAATTGTCGTTTAAAACACGAACCCATAATATTTATTTATGTTTTTTCCTTAAATGCATACATATGTACGCACATACTATGCATATGTGTATATATTAAAATTTCTGATTATTAAAATTAAAATCTTGTTGAAAGATCTAAAAAAACAACAAAAAAAAAATCTTTTCTGTTTCTATCATAATATTTAAAACAGATGGTAGCATTTTGGTTTAATTTAGAAATTACACCAAAAAGGATAAATTTAGGAACATTTATATATGGTCACATATTTATTATAATTTATGTTGCATTGTAATATGATTCCATTAGAGAAAAATAATGTGTCAAAAACATATTTCTATCATAATACTTATTATACTGAATATATTTGTATAAAAAAATCATTTTGAAATCAAATTAAACTCACAAAATTCTTCAATATTCATATTTTTGTACAAAATGTTGAAACTCACTTAAAGATAACATTTTTTTTAGTTATTTTTCGTTTCATTTCAAGCTTGCGGCAAAGGTAAATAATTCACAAGTATTTTCGATAATGTCCTAAAACTTCTCGTCTATATTTATGTTCTTCTTTTCTGCTGAGTTCTAAATTTTTCATCATATTTGTTTTAACTGTATAAGTCTACTTGTAAAGTATATTCAGTACTTGTAAACTATTCACTTCAAAGTTGTGTTTTTATTAGTGTATCATTTAGTAAAAATACGAATGATAGTTATGTGAATTTTATCTACTTACTAAAAAAATATTTTTTTTGAGTAGACATTTTGAAATGCAATTATTATTAAGAGTGTCATATAAACGGAATTTCTACACAAAACAATGTCTTCGTTACAATAAATCTTTTCAAGTTTTTTTTTCTGTTATAATTTCATGAAGAAATAATACTTTTTGAACAATATGTGTTAATAAAATGTCTATTTAAGTTCTTTTAGTTTTTTTTTTTTCTAATTTTTTTTTTCTCATAGGAACAACATAAATGTACATTTATCGGACTTTTAAACACCTGTCAGGTATTATAAGGGTATCCCTTGATAACATTAGAAAAAAGAATAATAAACATTGGTTTCTCATAAAAAAAAAAAAAAAAAACTCTTAAAATTTTCTTAAAAAGAAAAATTAATAAAATGAAAATAATAAAAAGAATTTGATGGGTTTAGGGTGATACGTGGTTTTATTCTGCTTTAATGTGACATCTCAACTTTAATAATTATTTTATAATGTCAATAATTATTTATATTTATTTCCGTTAATGTACATTTTGTTAAACTTATATTACGTTTTAAAATATATATATTCAAAAAATGTTTTTTAATATACGAAATATATTCACTATTTTAATTTTTATTAATTTTACTTTCATACAAGTTGATCTCAAATTCAAATTATAATTATGTACTTAATTTGAGGAAATAAAAATACATAAATATGCCCTGTTGATTCATCAATTCTGATTATATTCAGGCTGTCTTCTTCCCTTGTGGAAGGACAATATTGATTTCATTTTCTATATTTCATTCGTTTCGTGTGTGGGCTAGAAAAAATGTGTTTTTTTTTCTTTAAATCAAGTTCAAGAAAAAAAGTAATAATATAAAAATAACGATAATGGAAAGAAAATATGGAAACCCTTTTATTTATATTTTATTTTTTAAATTGTGAGTAAGTATAAATACCATATATTATTTTAGAATTTTTTATTTTATTAACCCCAAAAAAATTGTATTTCTTTTTCTGGTTTGGATTTACAACATCAATATTAAATTGAATTTTAAATTTTTTGAAAATTTATAAAAATAATTCTTGAATTATGTAGGTACACGTACTTTCATTTATATGATGTTTTCGTGACAATCATCTTTAAGGCAAATGTCAGAATCCTAGTCTGCAAGACGGTAAGTGTATTGTAAAAAAAAAATTTTCCGAAATTACGTAATGTTAAATGGTGATTATTTTAACTTCAGACAGTGCCGGATATCACTTTTGTGCCCTGAAGCTGAATATTTTTGAATTAAAAGTGCGAAGTTAAAATATTTAAAAGTTTATTATAGCAGGGGTGGTTCAGAAAATAGAACTGCTGTTTGGTCACTTCTGAAATATAGTTATTTCATCAACCATATAGAACAAAAAGGACACTCGGTGTTGGATAATCAACTAGTTAAATATATAATCTTTGATTTATTAACTTTTAGTTCAGGTCTTTTTATATGTAGTGAATGTCTGAAAAGTTTCATTAGCGTTATAAATAGATCCTCGTCTCGCTCACGTCGGATGTTAATATTTTCTTCGAATACTTACTTATATGTTATTGACATATATTCCATTATATTTACTCAATTTAATTTTTAATTACATAAAACGATCTTATAAAAAAGGTCATATAATCTCAAAAAAAAAAAATTGTTAAATGGTCTTCAATGATTGGAATAAAAAAAATTTATTGTTAAGAAAAAGGACCCAAATTCATATGAATCCTTGTACAATAAAATTCTTATGAATTACATTACACATCAGTAATAAAAATTTACACAAAAAAACGAAAAATTTTTTTTTTCTATTTTTCATTTTTATATTTTGTTTGTATAAATAAGTATTATTATTTTTTATTTTTTAATCTTTTCAATTGAATATCGAATATTATCTTATCATAAATCAGATGTGAATAAATCATCCTTGGACAAAACAATAATTTTTTATTTATTTTTTTTTTTGAAATGTTAAAATAAATTTTCTTAACAATTTCATGTTTTCTTAAATAATGTTCTATTTTTTATATTAGAAAGAATCGTAGGATAACGTAAAATAATAACAATTATAATGTCTTTTGACCTTAAGTCGCTTAAAAAAATTCGCTCGGAAGCGACATAAAGTTAATTGACCTTATGTCGTTGTACAAAATGTCTTTTATATTACTTTTTGGAATTGATCTAAATCGCTTTTCTTTGTAGTGAAATAATTAAAACGTCAATGAAAATTATTTTATTTAAAACTTTAGTTAAAAAATTAAAGCAAACACCTAATCGAAACACGAACGAAAAAATTAATTTTTAAAAATATATTATTTTCAGCTAAGCACAAAAAATTAAAAAAAAATTGTACTGAATATATTTACACGGTTTCGGAATATTTGTCGTTTCTGAGCGAATTTTTCAGCGATATAAGATCAATTGACGAAATGTCGTTTTGGCTTAAGACACCTACCTCCTAAACTGCACAGACAAAAATTACGTAACTTGTAATTACTATGTGATATTAATTAAAACTCTTTGGAAAATGCTTTTCTTGAATTTTTATCATGAGAATTTTTTATCTTAAGAAGTTAATTTCAAATTTTTTTATATATTTTTGTGAAATTGCTTACATTCGTCTCATTGATATTATATAGTATATACGTTTCATTCATGAACCTAAACAAAATACTGAGAAAAAAATTTCAATATATAACAAAAAGTAAGTAGATAAGTTACATATACTTTACCTTCTAACTTAATTTTATACAATCACACAAGGTGTTCAGTTCAGTTATCTTTTACAAATCACAAAATTTATTGCTTTCAAATCAAAATAAGAAAAAAATACCTCGATATTTCAGAGATAAATAAAAAAAAATACTATATTCATCTGCCTACCAGGATATCTTTTATTTTTTTTTATTTTTGATATTCAAACCGTAAAGAAGTCCTTATTCACGCATCAAAGAATGTTTTGTTTTCTTTACCTGAATACAAGAAAAAAAAAATACTCTTGAACTGAAGTGGATTTTGAAGTAGAAATTCTTGGAAATGAATTTCGATATAAATCATGCTCAATGTGATATCCCGACTTCAACAATCAATAATGATGTATAGAAAATGTGTATTTCCAGATTAGTTTTAGTTGTTTAAATGCGCTATTCTCAATGCATATGAATTAATTGACTTTTACTTCAAATTTTCACACTTTGTCAAATTTCTTTGATGTTTATATTTAGTCAGACTGAAGCTCGCAAAATGCTTGTTAAAATAATATTATATCGCGATAAAAACAAAAAATATCAAAGGTCGTTATAATTTATTCCGGAAGACGAAACCCCGGATCCCAAAATCCCGGATAGCTTAATGCGATCATCCGGAACCCTCAGTAATGCACTAAACCACTGCGGCACGCAGCTAATGATATTTAATTTCCTGAACCAACATTTTATATTAACATTGTAACTTTCGGTCAAATAAGTTTTTTTTTAATCTTATACAATTTATATTATGTTATCATATTAATTATTACTGTAGCGTTTTTTCGTACATTGAATTCATTAATGTTTTGAATAATATGTAGACATTTTTTTACTTAAAAAAAATTTTATGATAATTGAAAGGCCGTTCAACTTTAACAATAAATCTCTTTAATTAAAAAAAAATATATAAATGTATTTCAAATTTATATTTTGATTAGTTCTTGATTTAATGTAATATTGACCTCGTTATCTTATCTTTAAAAAAAATTAAGATTGTTATGAATAAAAGGTACTTGCTTACAACGTTAGAACATAATACAATTATGATATCACTATATTATCTTAATAATTTATGAATGAAGGAAAAATTTTGTTTTAAAAACATTTTTGTCAGTTTAATGTACAATTATTTTACAATTTATGAATGAGATACTAATCATTAAGTTTTTAATTTGAGAAAAATTGAAGTACGTTATATTTATTGTTATATAATACTTATTGTTTCAGTACATTAATTGACAAGTAAGGTTTTTATCTGACTACATAATGTGTTTAGATAAAAGCTTAATTAGTGCTAACACTTGTAATCCTAAGTAGAAAAAAATAATTTTTAAAATTAACATCAAGTCACTCGAAAATATTACTGCAAAACGTTGTGGATATATTTGAGACTGTGCTTTTAAAAGTGTATATAAGCAGAGAGGTATCTTCGAACATTTTTAAAATTTTAATAATTTTCGATTAATTAATAAGCTTACAATTGCAATAAACATGAAATTTGTTTTAAATACTTTTTATCTGATTCTTATAATAAAGCTCAGCAATACAACATCCCTTCATTAATATTTTTCATATTCATTTGAATAAAAAATTGGACAATTTCCGCAATTAAGTATTACTTATTTATGGTTTTTATTACAATAATATCATTAGAAGAGTAATAAATGTAATTATATTATTAAAATATTGCAGATTGTAGAATATAAAAAATTGATAATAAATACATTTTAATGCGTTGGGGATCGTTATGTTGTATTTAGTGCTATAGAATTTAGATCACTAAATGGAGTATTATATGCGTCAATACACATGCAATCATTTAGATGCATCTGCGTAAATAATGAATAAAATTTAGATGCATCAGCGTATATAATGAAAAAATTTAGATGCATCAGCGTAAATAATGAAATCATTTAGATGTTTCGTATTGAATATTACGTAATACCTAAACAAACATAATATCTCTCACAATATTTCAATACAGCCAAATACAAAAAAAAAAAAAAGAGAAAAAATGAGAAGAAAAAATATTTTCTCTTTGCAACTACCTCTCCCCTACGCATTAAAACAGTATATTGGATATGTAAACAAAATTTGTTATACAACTCGTTCTGTATTTACACAAAAATACATTGACACTTGTCAATTTATATCACTCGACCTTCGGTCTCGTGATATAAGTATTGACTCGTGTCAATGTATTTTTGTGTATACAGAACTCTTAATTAATAACAAATTTAGTTTACATATACAATAATCTACTATTATACGTGATACAATTTACCTTTTTAAATTAAATTTTAAAATTTAAGTGTATAAATACTTATATTGTTACTTATAAATAATAACAAATTTTGAATAAATTGAACGCACTTTGCATTACCTACGTGGTTATTTTAACAAATTCATAGATTTTTTTAAATTTAACTTTAGGTAATTAATTATTTATTTTGCTTTATTAATATTTAATAGGAAGAATGATTTTATTCCTACTTTTATACTCAGAATCGTAGTTAAATCTATATGAATGATGTGGTAATAAAGTGTAGATTCATTTAGACGTGTGAAAAACTTTTCTTTCTCTGTTTGAAATATCTTGTAGATACTTTCGATCTAATTAGTTAGATTAGAAGTTAACGAAATATATTTGAAGTAATTTTTTTTAACGTCAAAGAGATGCAGTTTTAATAATTTTATAATGATCATCATTTCTTTATTTTTTTACTTAAGGTGTTATAATTTCCTGTTCTTGAATTATTTCTCAAAATAAAAAAGATTTCTCATCATGCTTTCAAAAACTTGAATTTAAATTCACTTGATATTTAGAATTTTTTATTTTGCATTTTTTTTTCTGTTTCAAAACTATATATAGGTTTGCCAATAATATACACAGTTTAAGAAATAAAATACATTTTCTTAGAAATTTAATAAAAAAATTTTTAATTTTATGTTCTCATTGAAATCTTTAATAATACATAGCTTTTAATATACTAAATTATATCATCCCATTAGATAAAATTAATATTAATAAAGCATTTTACAAAATAATATTTTATACAGAAATTCTGATGAGTCAGAACGTTATGTCGTGATTAGCTTTTTTATAAAATATTAACTATAATGATTAGTAAATTATTTTCTCTCTTGACAATACACCTTTAAAATTTTAATTATAAAATTTATTAGAATTTTTAATCTTCAATGTTGATTCTATATGGTGAGGAGACAATAATTAGGAAATAATTACGAGAAAATTTTTCAAAGCAATGTAAGTACTTTAAAAATCTAGAAGGAAACGTGTTCAACAATAGGTACTTAAATAATTTTTTTTTTAATAAAATAATCACACATTAATTTTTTTTTTTTTAAACACTGACAAGAAAACACATAATATTCAACACTTAAACAGTTTTCGAAGCTGGAGGAGCTATAAACTGTAATAGGCAAGTTGATTTCTGACATCTTATTTGGAGAATTCGAAAAGTACCTAAATAAGCAAAAGAAACCAGAATGGGTCCAAATTTAGATTTTTTTAAAAATAGGCTTAAGAATTAAATTTTTCACATGGCATATTTATTTGGAGTAGAAGAAGTTTTTTGCCATTTGTGAAATATGACATAACATCCCATTCTGTAAATGCACAACAGATTTAGCCTTTTTTTACTCATGGTCTCATAGTTACTAGAATGGTCTCATCAGTAGTCGGAATGTGTCCATCCTTTTATAGAATTTCACTAATTCAAATTAAATTTAATGATAACAAGAATCAAGAAACGAAAAAAAAAACGTCAAAAACGGTAAATTAATTTCTTTAAATTAGATCGTAATTATATGAAGGTGATAATTTAAATTCATTAACTTTAAAATTTATATAATAAATGCCAGGGTTACCAACCTTTTCAAATGTTTCCCCCTAAAAAAATAAAATTTCCCCCTAAAAAACCCCTAAATTTTTTTTTATAGATATTATAACAGCTATACTTATATACCTATGAGGATTTCAAATAGATGCTTGAAGAAAAATATATAACGCACATCGTAAATTATATAAATAATAAAATTATTTATTTATAATAAAATTAGCAAATAAGGTATCTTATGAAATGCAATCAAAAATTTACAAATGTCATCTAAATCTTCGCTTTTCAGATCATACATCATACCCCTAAAAAAACCCCTGAAACAAATTACCCCCTAAAAATCCCTCTGTCAACAAAAAAAACCCCTAAATCTAGGGGGAAAACCCCTAAGTTGGTAACGCTGAATAAATCCCTATTATACAATACATACATATGTAGATATCAAGAAATTTTCTTGTGTGAACTAAAATTTTCCCACAATAATTTTTTTCCTTATTAAAATGTCCATTGCATTCTCTGAATTTTATTCAAGATATTCAATTTTTGAAAATTATATACATATATTTATGTAATGTTAATGTATAATAGAGAATTCAAAGACATTTTGGATGATAATTTTGACTTACATAATAAGAAATAAGTATGATTGAAAATGCTTGGCTTTAAAAATAGAAGTAATAATTTTATTGTCCTTTTATTAAGCTATGTGGTTTTTTCATTATATTTTTCATTATATAAAACCATGTAAATAGGTAAATGGTTAAACATTTCGGAAATTGTTATTTCCGTATTTATTTTTGGTAAACCAATCCAATAAATGAGCATTTAATTTTTTTTTTTCAAAAATAACCTTTATAAAAGCTAAATACGAAGTTTCATTATCAGATTAAAAAAATTGCCTGGTAATAACCATTTTTTGTAAAATGCATTTAACAAAATAACCTTGGTGCATGTATTGTTTTAGGTTTAAACATATATGTAGACAAACATATTTATTTCAAGGAGTTTAATATGTTTTTTTTTTTCACATTAAGGACATGTCTGTCTATATAAAACAATGTTTAGAAAAAAAAAAATTGAAAATAATAAAATTATATTAAGGACAAAATGTTAAAAAAAAAGTTAACTAGAAAAAAAAGCATATAAATAAAACAAATGGAAATGTTTTTGTTGGCCTTTTGAGTTTTAATTTGATAAAGAAAATAAATTTATATGAGAAATTTATTATACTATTTTATCTGTTTGAAATTTTAGTCATTTACAATAAGAACCATATGACAACAAGCTAATTAACTGTCTTAACTAACGATATTCGGATGATTTTTCAGTTACAATTGTCTTCTAATTCTAACACTAGACGAACTCTTTTATTTTAATTTAACTAAACCTTCTTAAAGTCACATGTACTTAATTGAATATATTCTTGATAATTATCCTTCAACTTAAAAAATATTTACATAATAAAAAAAAACATGGTTACGCAACACAACTTTATATTCAATCAAAACATTCAACGATTTGTTTCAAATGCATTTGGAATGTTTTCAAAAACATTATCTTATTGAATTTTAATAAGTTTATTTTTGGGCGCATAACTATTACACACTAGATATATATTCCCAATTATTTGAATACAAAAATTTTAGTGAATAAATTATTCTTTTGGTTTGAAGTGTTGAAAGGAAAAATGATGTAACTTCAAAATTAAAATAAAAGATAATTGATTTTAAAAGTTTACATTAAATTTATGCAAAAATAGCGGTGCAACTACTGAACTTATAGATTTTTAATTTGTAAATTGGAACATATTTTTCTATACAAAATTATTGTAATTTTTTTATTTATTTAGTTGAAAAATAAGTAAAAAAAAATGATAAGCATAAAGATGATTAAACAAGTAGTTTAAAATATTTTTTTCTAATCTGTGCACATTGACTTCCGTTTTAAGTATACCTACTTTATTGCCAATAATGTGAGAATTCTTTGCCTCAACAAGTAAATAAGGAAATGTTGAAAAATGTATGTAAAGAAAAATAAAATTACTTGAAACATAATAATCAAGAACATTTTGCTCGAGTATAAAAATTTAACATAAATATAACTATAAAATATTATACTGAGATTCATGCTGTGAATACAAGATACTGGCACTTAATCTGAATTAATGTTATATTCGGACAAGATTTTTTATTTTTTTCTAAAAATAATTTGCTTGTATTAAACTTTTGCCCTAAATTCGATTTTAATTTAATTTTTTCTATGTTTTGTAGTTTTTTTGTTTTAAATAAGAATCTTAAATGGGTTTATGTTTTAGAGTAACGAATGAATGTAAATAAAAGAAAATATAAATTCTTTAAAAACTTATTTATACTAAAAAAAAATTAAATTGAACTTTTGCTCTCTAAACTAATAAAAAGTAAAATTTAATGAAATAATAATTTCGTAGAATGATGAGCAAGTTTTATTGCCTTAAATTTTCACACTTTAAATAAATGTAAAACTTTGATATTACATGAAAAACAGAATATTTTTTTAAGGTTGGATATGGATAAGATTTTTAATTAAATTATTTTGAATAAGATATTCTTTCGCCAGGTTCAGGACAATGTTCAGGAAATTAACACTATTTTGTCAACATTATTAACTAGTATAGTATCGTATCGTACTGGAGAAGAAATTTTCAATTCAAAATGTTTATATCAGTTTCATCCGCACCTCTCAACATATTATGTAGAATTGTACAATAATCTTTACTTCGTTGTAATGAACTTTTCAATCATAGACCCATCAAAAAATAAATTCAAAGGCTGATATCAGAATCAAACAATTACTACCACTTCACCGAAGGAAAAACAAACAAATTATTTAAATAGAATTTTTCGACAAATTTTAACCGACGTTTTTGCATGAATTTATTGTTATTTTGTTTCCTATTTTTTGTAACTTTTAACGTTACTTTTATACTTCCTATAAATATTTTGTTAAAGAACCTTACCATTATTTTCCACAAAAAAAAAAATTCATGGTCTGATTAGATCTATGAATGAGCCCATAGAAATATAACCCTTTTTTTTATTAAAAATATTAAAAGAAATAAATTTACCATAAAAAATTCTATTCACTGTTGTTTTCTATTGTAATATTATGTATATACAGAGAATACCATGGAAATTCGATTTCATTTTTACTATAGTGATAATCGAATTTCACGAATCACTATTTTGGCAGATAGAAAAATTGATGTTTTTGATGCCAACATTGTCGTCGTTCATATTTTTTTTTTTTTTCAAGTTATGTAGAATATTTTATCGATTTTGTTTCATAAAACTTATATCAAAAAAAAAACAAAAAATACATAAAGAATATTTTTTGGATAATCGATGGTGTAAAAGACGATTTCCATGAAAAATAAATGAAATAATATGAACTTTATATTTTGAAACAAAAATTTCTAATCATTCATTCCTAAAGTGAAGTCTTAAGTTTATAGGTATTATTGAATATAATTTCCCATGGCTCTCTATATGTGACTCCGTCACAAACAATTACTTTTTTCATGACCATGATAGGGTATATATAAATTAAAAATAAAAATCTACATTTCCCTCATAAATTTTATTGTTAATGATTATTATTACACTTTCTCTTCTGTACTAAAAGGTCAGTATACTTCTTTAAGCTAAATATGCATTTAAAAATATTCTTTTATTTAGTTAAAAATTCATATATTTTCGTTTATTTTTTATAGAACACAATTTCCTGTCATCGAAAATTATTGCAGAGGCCAACAAAATTCTATAAGAATATTTTTTTGTTTTAAACAGTAGGAAAATAAATTAAGCAAGGAAGCAATTTAAATAATATGAAATAATAATAATAAAAAAAAACTAAATAAGGTGAACTTTTTATTTGAAAAATACAATAAGAAAAAAAACTACTTAATTTGAAATATAGCGATAATTAAATGTTAATTTGTTCTTGATTCTAAAATTTTATGCTTAACGATACGAAAACTCTATATTCTGATTGACATAATCATAATTATGCTGATTCAACAAAAAATAGATCTTAAAATGTTATTTCATTACAAATTAGAATTTAATGATTTTTTTTTTAAATTGACGTGATATTTCTGTATAGAAAAACAAAAAAACTATATATCTACTTAGGAACTGAGGTAATTTTAACCTGATTTTTTTTCTAACTTAAATTTTCAGAATAAAAAAATAGAATCCACATCCAATCAATCAAAATTAAAACCGTAGTATTAGTCACAATTTAAAGAAAAAAAAATTAACTTTCAACTACTTACTTACTTGTACCTTAACAAAAAAAAAACTGAAGAAAAAGTATTGTTAAATTTATAAAAATGTCAATGAACAAAAAATTTTTTTTTAAACACTTAAAGTCTGGTCTGTTCCGAAACTAAAAAAAAAATTACTAATTTGGCCAAAAAGTAGACGTGGACGACGTTATACTTAACTTTGAAGGTATAGTAAAGACGCTCATTTGAAAATTTGAAGTAATTTCGGAAACACATGAAATAAAGGTCTTTCAAAAAAGGAATGAATTTTAAGGTCTAAGACCCTTTATAACAAGACATAATTTGTTAGTGTTCTTTTTGTTAGGAAATAGTTTAGGAAATTATTAGTCCAATGGGCTTAATAAACTTATCGTAAGTTTATATAAGATAAAAATAAAAATAGTTCTAAACTAAACTTTCTAAAATATTAAAAGCCTCACGCTTCTTCACATCAAAATACAAATATCTATAAGTATTTTTTTTTCTAAATTTGGCTCATTTAACGCACAAAATGATATTTTATATATATTTAACGAAAAAACAAAAATCAATTTATAATTTTTCATTTTCATCAATCAAATTAAAACTAATAAAATTCAATCCAATTATGAGATTCAATTAAGAGTTTTTATTTAATTTTTTTTCGTATGTACTTAGTTTGCAAAATTTTTATTATTTTGTTATTCAATAACAGAAAGAAAAAATAAAACTTTTTTAAGAGTTATACGGTCAGATGTATTTTTTTTTTCCTTTCAGTTCTTTGCTTAGCGCAATCATTTACTTGGAAATACATATAATATAAATTTTCTGAAACTAAATTAGATTTCTTTTCAAATGTTATTGTTGACCTGAATTTCAAAAAACATACATTTTTTTTTTTTATTATTATTTAATTATAACTAGAAATTTATTTTAATTTACTTTAATAAGTTTTTTTTTTTATTTACTATTTTATTATGATTTGAAAAACATTTTTTTTTTTTTTTGCATAAACATTTATTAAATACTAATTTAGCTAACAAAATAACAAAAAAACACTTAAGTTTTTTTTTTTTAAGTTTACTATTGAAGAAAAAAGTATACATAAAAATTATAATTTTGTTGAAATGTTTAGATTTAGAGCATAATTTTTTTTTAGCATAAAAAGTTAATATTATTTTTATATGTAGATTTTACATGGATAACGTTATAAACGCATAGTATGAGGTATAATAGTTATATTAGGTATTACAATTAAAGAAATCAAAATTGTTTGATAAGGTAATTGGAAGAAAACAATGGAAATTCTATTTCTATCGCAGCATGTGGTTTAAATGCAATTAAACGTATTAGAAAAGTTTTGTTTTTTGATAAAATTTACCATGTCGGCTTTTGTGCATTTTTATACATAGGCGAATAATTTCAAACAACTGTTTTTAGTAAGAAAATAACAGCAGTCGATTAGCACCATTTCATAGTAAGTATACTGTATATAGATTTTATTTGAATTTACGAAGATTTTTACAAATGCTATCAAATGGAGCTAATTATTTTTCGTAGTAAAAAAGTTGTATATGTACATTATATACAACCACTGTATGTGATTTAAAATAAAACCGCGAGCGCCAAAAACTTATTATTCTCTAGAGAAGAATCATTGAAATATTTAACAAAAAAGAGATATCGTTGAATAATAACATACTGTCTACATTTACCGTGAATAAATCTTAAAAAAAAATATTTCTGCAGATATCATGAATATCAAGAATTTTTATTCCAATATACTGATCGTATATGGTTTATAAAATTCTAATGATCTCATTTAAAAAAAAAAAAACAAGAAATTTAATTTCTTTTTATAATTGTTTTAATTTTTATTTTTGCATTTTATTTTTATTGTTTAGGCATTTAGCATATATTTATGTAAAAATATTTTCTTTTTTGCTTCCTTATTAGCTCTAATTATGTTATTCTGAAAAGAATTAAAAATAAAAAATTGTTTACATTTTTTTTCCACCTAATTCTTGCTTTATTAAAAATTAATCTACCGAATAACCTTAATTCTAATTTTTTTTTTTTTTTTTATTATGCAGTTGGTACTTGAAGAAAATAAAATAATTAAAATAAAATAAAAACTTTCGATTTTAATACATTTATTATATTGCAGCTTATTAAAGTGAAAAATATGTATGAAAATAAAATATAAAATAAAATATAAAAAAAAAGTTTCTGAGCAAAATTGCAAAAAAAAAAAAAAAACTAGATATGTAATTATTAATTAATAAACATAATTTTATGTTTTAATAGAGGTTTTAACATACTGAGGGAATTGCATATCGATATTGAAATAAAACTTAAATACATACATGAAACTAAAAACTGTTTTTAATTTCTCTTTCATTTAGGATCAGAATAAATATGGAATGGCCGATTGAATTTTAAATAGAAATCAAATTAGATAATACCATACGATTTTCGTACACTATACAATTAGAATTGATTTGATATTTGTTAAGAGTTACTGACTTAAGAGTTACTGACTTATTTTATACACTAAGTTACTTAATTGAAGAATTTGTTTATGTGTTAACATATTTTCATAAACTTCTGCAAAACATTACTTAACTTCCGGTACAATTTTTATCAATGGAAGCAACTGACTTTTATCAAATTTTTTTTTTAATAAGTTCCACACTATTAAATAGGATTAATTCAAAACTTACGTCTGATGCATGTTCAAAATAAAAAGTACAAACTTACCTGAAAAAAAGAAAAAAAAAAACAAAAATTAATACAAATTTAATAGAATTTTCATGAACAATAATGGAAATTTATCATGAAAACAAGAAAACAAAAAAGCAAACCTTTATAATCCTAATCCCTGACATTTTATTTTTATTTTTTTTTTAATTCCAGTGCCCTAATTTTTATATATTGATTTTTATTTGTTATACATATATTTATATATGCAATATTAGTCATTGTGATTAAGTAGATATAGGATTTTTTTTTTTTTCAAACGGCGGCGCGGTGTAAAATTTTTAAAATGTTTGTAATTAATAATTAAAACAGAAAATAAAATAAAAAACAAAAAACATACCTTCATTATATTAAATTTCAAAATACAATTTTCAATTTACACCACATAATGTTAACTTCATTTTTGTTTTTGTGCTCTTAATCTTTTCAAAGTTTATTTTATTATATTAAGTAAAAACTATTTTTTGTGTTTCAAGAAAAAGGAATTGTATTAAAAGCAATAAAGAATTTTACAAATATTAAGTTTCTTTTTCGGAAAAATAAAATTGCAGCACATACATATATGTATGTAAATTAGAATACCTACAAACTATTGAAGTTCGTAGTCAAAAAATTGGTATTATTGAATTATTTTTTTGGCTACTACACAAAGTTGAGCATTCGGTATTTGATGTCTATTAAAATTTGCTTAATGATAAGAGAAAAATTAAAATTTTTCATCAATCGCTATTAAAAACGTTCATAAAACTATTAAGCATTTAAAAAAAAAAAAACATTAAAATTATCACTAAATAAAATTTTCATCGTGATGGCATTTTGATTTTTAATATATGTACTTATTTATATATATTTTTGTTATAAATTTGATTCAGATGTTCATGTTCTATTTCAAATATAAAATAATAAATAAAATTATGACATTGAAGTATTGAAGTTATACGACATTGAAAAAATATAAGCTTACCAAATTTTTAAATTAAAACTAAGAAAAACAATTTTTTTTTTAATTTAACGATGAGGTTCAAATTTCATTCGCGAAAGCAACAATAAAAAAAATATTATTTTTTTTTTTATTTTTTTAAATAAAAATTTAATGATTTAATAAATTTCCACTTCTCCTTTTACATAACAAAAGAATTGACCAAATGGATCGTTTTAGATTTCAATGAAAAAATAAAATTTAGTATTTTTTCAATTAAATAGTTTAAAATAAGACTGACCTTTAATATTCATAAATTCGTTTTAATTTTCAGCGCTATTATATAAAATTAAGTACTAAGCAAATAGTAAAATAAAATTTAGTGAAATGACAGCACGAAAAGATATTAGGTATATATTGAAATTTAAAACTATAAAAATGTAAGTAAATGAAAGTTATCCATTCATCTACATGAGTGATTAAAAAAATTTTCTAGTCGTATTAAGTTTCGGTAAATAATTCTCTAGTAATCAGAATACTTATTACTCAGTACATTTGTCATTATAACTACTATATACTTAGGACATAAAATTGAATTAAAATTAATAACTGCAATTTAATACATATCACGAGTATTAGCTTTGCTGTACTATCGAAGTATTAAAAAACGATTCTTAATATCATTGATTATTTAGAATGAATAAATTAAAGTATTAATCATTGTAAAATAGTGAAATATGGATTTCTGGTCAATGAAAAAAAAAAAAAAAATATAAATTTTAATGCATTTCAACAGTGCTTGACACTGTATTTGTTTTCAAAAGACACAAGGAATTTCATTATAAACTAGAAATAAACTCTTGCTCTTTCTATTTCAAATATTTACTTATTTTAATGTAGAAATAGAAAAGTTATAAAATAAAACTGTAAATAAATTAGAATATATTATTTATTTTCAGTAAACCACAAAATTTACATCAAAAAATAATTTAGTCTGTCCATAATATTTTGATAAATTCTAAATAATGGCTATAATACTTCAATTTGTATAAATATTCTATAATTACTATACATAATATTTATGTATATGTATAAAATTTATAAAAGTTTTCCATTTATATAAATTTCCTGAAAAGATATATTTTCTGTTTATATAGAAAAAAGAAAAAAAATTAAATTTAAATTATTCATTTATAAAGTGTATAAAAATGTTTTCATGTAATTTAGACGCGACGCGACGCATCATATCAGAAAAAAAAATTAAATAAAAATAAATTCACCCACGCAAATTTACATAAAATCAACATGGTATAAGCTAAAAATTATGTGATGATTATGATGACGATGTTTATGATCAAATTTGATATGTAAAAATCATCTGGGACTTAAAAAAGTAAGACAACTAACTATACAACAAATCATTCCATCAATTAATTATTTAAATTTCGTTTTATTTTTAAATATAATTATGTATAATAATATTAAAAAAAATTTTGATTTTTATATTTTTGATTTATTTTAATTAAAATTGAAAAAATATATATTAAGTATGTATACATTTGATTGAATTTGAATTTAAATTAGAATAAAAAATAATAATAAATTTCAAATTATAGAATGAATTATAGAATTCAGCTCAGAATTATTTTCATTTTTTCGTGATCCAGCAATGTAGCGTCACAATTCCGAAATACTAAGGTTGTACTACGTTATAACTGATGATATCTATTCATTTCCCACCTATGATTGCATTTTAATCTTGCCAGAATTAAATATTGAGTATGTAAGTAAAATGTTTTTATTTTTGCACAAGAAGATAAAATAGCAAAATTTACTTATTCATAAAAATAATCAGCCTGGGAAGCAATCTTTAATAATAAATGTTGGTAAGAATAATAATTTCCTATATAATTACAGATATGTGTGAAAAAACTGTCGTGGGACTTTGAAACTAACGCGCATGCAACATCTGAATAAGCTTTTAATTTAATCTAAATTAAATGCAAATTTAACTTGAATCATAATTTAATTTAATACATTAAAAAAGTATGTAAATTTAAATGTTTTTAATTTATGCATTCAATGTAGACTGAAAATCAATTAATAAAATGGAATAAGTAATTCTCCTGAGAATATTCTTGTTGAAGCATTAAAAAGATATTACTGGAGATATTTTTTTAGGATTTTATTAAATCGAGGGAAATATTTAACTAACGATCAAATGAAAGAAATTAAGAGTTTTATAATTATTATTATAATAAAATAACTTTATATCTGTAGTTATGTAATTAGCAATTTCAATAAATAATGTTATTTCCTGTTTGATCTCCTTATCCCACCTTTTGTTCAATTATATATATAAATTTCTATAGAAAATTGTAAAAATTTCAACCAACATGATTATTTTTCTAAAGAAATTTGTTTTGTTGAAAAAAAGTAAAAAAGAAATGTAATGTTTTGTACCTTTTATAAATTCTTACTTGTATTTCTTTCTTTATATATACCAAAAAAGGCATAATCCCATATTACGACTAGAATTTTTATGTAACATTCATTTACTTTTAAATGTCAGATAGATTTAATTTATCCAATGTAGCAATCTGAATTCAATTTTATAAATAAAATAAAGATCAAAAATAAATACACAAGTTCTAAAAATTTGGTACCAGAAATTTACTGAAAATTTTATTTTCTTTTATAAAATTTTTAAAAGAAAATAAAGTTTTAAATAATCAGAGTTAATTTTCGCAAAGAGGGCTCTTAATAATGAATAACTTGATAAGATTAAAATAAAAATAATTTTGTAATAGTTTAATCAACACCGAACATAATATGGGAGAATACATTACGAAGAAAATAAAATAATTTTTTTTTGCTCTTATCGTCGGTTAAAGCTCGTTATATGTTTTTAATAATGAATTGTATTAAAAAGTATTTAACACATAAATATATAAAATATAATTGAAATGACTTATTATTATTCATGAGTAGTATAGACTGACGGACTACGCTAAATTATTTATAATAATATCCAATATGTGATCAGGTGTACATGAAAATCTTAATTGCTAGTTTATTATAATATTGTACGACCAACAACTTATTTTGAATAACTTATTAAAATTATTACAAATATTATCAATTTGACACTAAAATCGAGAATCAATTACATTTTTATCTTAAAATAAGTAAAGTCTTTAAAGAACCAGCTCTCAACTTAACGAACAATAAATATATGTTTAAAATTAATATAATAATTTTCTTTTTTCATGGTAAGATAAAATTATTAGATTCCTCTGAAACCAAAATTTTATTCATTCAACAATGCTTTGGAGATGACATTATCTAAAAATGTTATTTTTTTTTTGTTGTTGATAAAGGGAAAAAAAAAAATACAAAAAGAATATCTTGGCCTACAAAAAAGGAAACACATATTGTTATTAGCGGTTATACCATTTATAAACTGATATTGTACTTTTTTGGACAATAAATATATGCTACAACTTGTAGTTAGAAAAAAAAAATATTTTGGATCCCTTTTTTTGTATAATAGTTTTTTTTTATTACATGGTTGATATCTTTCCCATGGAATATTTATATTAATTTTTTTCTAAGATTATTTTTTTTATAAAGAAAAAAAAATTAAAAGTTTGAAAAAAGAAAAGAGCAGAAGAAATTGTTTACTTTATTCTTATAAGCTGAATCTTCGAGCAAAAATTTTTCCCAAGATAACACTAATTGCTTGTTTAATTGTAAATTTTTAAATGGCTGGTATAATTAATAATTATTAAAACAAAAATGATTTTGTAACATTTGATGTTTCACATAAAATCGGTACTTGTGTTACAGGGCCTTGCAGAGCTGAGAGGGGGCCCAGGCCAATAAAAATATAAGAACTCCTGTTTGTAAAAAAAAAACACACGAAGCAGTCATAGGAACTGCCGAAAGAAGTTTATACTTAAAGCTTTAAACTATGAAATAACAGTGGCTATAAATGATGGGCTGCTCAGTACAAAATGTAAATTAAAATAAAAATCAGTCCAGCAGTCCAAAAGCAGTCCATTATTTGTAGTCATTATTATTTCATAGTTTAAAGCTTTAAGTATAAACTTCTTTCGGCAGTTCCTATAACTGCTTCGTGTGTTTTTTTTTTATATTTTGAGCCAGCACGACTCTAAAAGTAGCTAGCTACCCAAAACTTTTGGGCAGGTAATCTTTATTTCACCGGCGCTACCTATTTAAAAAACTTTTTTTTTTTGCATATTTTAAGCAGGGAAAACCCTAACCATAGTTCCCTATCCAAAATTTTTGGTCAGGTAATTCCACTCTCACTTCCGCCCTCACTTCCGCCCTCACTTCCGCCCTCACTTCCGCCCTCACTTCCGCCCTCACTTCCGCCCTCACTTCCGCCCTCACTTCCGCCCTCACTTCCGCCCTCACTTCCGCCCTCACTTCCGCCCTCACTTCCGCCCTCACTTCCGCCCTCACTACCACCCTCGCTTCCGCCCTCACTTCCGCCCTCACTTCTGCCCTCACTTCCGCCCTCACTTCTGCCCTCACTTCCTCTTTCACTTCCTCCCTCACTAACGCCCTCACTTCCACCCTATTTTCCGCCCTCACTTCTGCCCTAACTACCAACCCCTCTTCCGCCTCACTTCCGCCCTCATTTTCGCCCTCACTTCCGCCCTCACTTCCGCCCTCACTTCCGCCCTCACTTCCGCCCTCACTTCCGCCCGCACTTCCGCCCTCACTTCCGCCCTCACTTCCGCCCTCACTTCCGACCTCACTTCCGCCCGCACTTCCGCCCTCACTTCCGCCCTCACTTCTGCCCTCACTTCCTCCCTCACTTCCGCCCTCACTTCCGCCCTCACTTCCGCCCTCACTTCCGCCCTCACTTCCGCCCTCACTTCTGCCCTCACTTCCGCCCTCACTTCCACCCTCACTTCCGCCCTCACTTCCGCCCTCACTTCCGCCCTCACTTCCGCCCTCACTTCCGCCCTCACTTCCGCCCTCACTTCCGCCCTCACTTCCGCCCTCACTTCCGCCCTCACTTCCGCCCTCACTTACGCCCTCATTTCCGCCCTCACTTCCGCCCTCACTTCCGCCCTCACTTCCGCCCTCACTTCCGCCCTCACTTCCGCCCTCACTTCCGCCCTCACTTCCGCCCTCACTTCCGCCCTCACTTCCGCCCTCACTTCCGCCCTCACTTCCGCCTCACTTCAGCCCTCACTTCCGCCCTCACTTCCGCCCTCACTTCCGCCCTCACTTCCGCCCTCAATTCCGCCCTCACTTCCGCCCTCACTTACGCCCTCACTTCCGCCCTCACTTCCGCCCTCACTTCCGCCCTCACTTCCGACCTCACTTCCGCCCTCACTTCCGCCCTCACTTCCGCCCCCACTTCCGCCCTCACTTCCGCCATCACTTCCGCCCTCACTTCCTCCCTCACTTCCGCCCTCACTTCCGCCCTAACTTCCGCCCTAACTTCTGTCCTCCCTTCCGCCCTCCCTTCGGCCCTCCCTTCCGACCTCTCTTCAGCCCTTACTGCCGCCCTCTCTTCAGCCTTTATTGCCGCCCTCTCTTCAGCCCTTACTGACGCCCTCACTTCCTTCCTTTTTTTTTATTTATATCTTTATTTCTCACCCGAGCTACCTATTTTGAAAAAATATTATTTTGGTATATTTTGAGGCGGGAAGACTCTAACTGTAGCTCCGTACCCAAAATTTTTGGTCAGGTAATCTAATTATTTCACCGGAGGAAAAAATTTTTTTTAACAAATTTTGAGCCGGCACGACCTAACCGTAGGTCCCTGCCCAAAAAATTTTCGGCAGGTAATCTTTATTTCACCGGACCTACCTATTTTGCAAAATAAATTTTAGTTGTTAAATAATTTGTAAACGAAAGATTTTTAAAAAATAATTTGAATTTAAATTTTCCGCGCTAAATTATTTTGTTTTTATAAATGACAAATGATTATTGAACTACCTAATTTGAAAAAAAATTTAAATTTTAAAAAATTTGTAAACGAAAGATTTTTAAAAATAATTTGAATTTAAATTTTTCGCGCCAAATTATTTTGTTTTTATAAATAACAAATGATTATTGAGTGGACTCATTTTTTTTGAGTATTCAAACGGTACAGCATGTCGTTTTTTTTTTTAACTCGAAATTCGAATGAGTAAAATAATTTTTACCCCCTACAGAATTACTCATTTATATCATACACCGCGCCTAAAGAAGTATAAACTTCAAAAAATTACATAATTCTTTTATTATTTAAAATTTATTTAAAAATGTTAAATTAATATGTAATTATAATTACAAATAAGTTTTCGAGCTTTAGTATTAGCAAAATCTTTAATAATAATAGAAAAGTCAATAGTACGTGCAATGTCTGAGTTTATATTTAAAATTGATAGCCCATTCAACCGTTTTTGGCTCATTGCCGATCTGTTAAAATTTTTAACTCTTTTCAACACACTGAAACTGGGTTCCGCTGAAGCAACAGAGGCGGGTAGACTTAAAAATATTCTCAAGGCTGTTGAAATATTGGGAAACAATCCAACTAGGTTTTTTTCTAAAATATTTTGCAGCAACTTCACTGGAGATGATTCTACATCAAAGTTTACTTTATAAATATTTTTTAAAAATAACATTTCATCACAAATTTCATTTGAAATTTCCTTTGGATATTTTAACTGCATATTTTTTGCTCCCAATTTAATATCCTCATCTGAGGAAGTTTGAAAAGTCCAAAGCAATCCAAAAGTCTGGCAAATTTGACGTAAAGACTCAAAGCGACGTGTCAAGCCCAGGGATGCCAACTGGGGTGTTTTACCCTGGAGTTTCCAATTTTTCAACTAAAACTCCAGTCTCCAGGTTTTTTAAAATTTTACCAGTTTTAATCAATAATTTTAAAGTAAGGTAGATGTCATTTTACTTTGTAATTCATTAACTATAGTATCATTTGTTCCCAAACAAAGTAAATATATAACTTTAAAAATAATTTATCTCATTAATTTCAAACCTATCATCTTTTTCTAATTGCAATCATTATGTGTTTTTATTTATTGGTTTTATTTTATATTACTTTTTATAAAGTTTTAGTCTAATTTGAACAATTTTTGTATCTGCGGTTTATTTTATGTTTCGTTTGTTTATGTTAATAATAATGTAATTTATAATTTATTATTTTTTCTATTGTTCTATCGACATTTTTTTTGCTTTTTCAACTCTCCAGTTTATCCCCGGTCAAGAGTTGGCAACCCTGGTCAAGCCTGAAGTAATCGAATCAATAATGTATATAAAAATATTAACTCTATAATGTTCTTCAGCATCAAACTGTGACCTAATATGACAAGTTAATTGAAAATCAGTTGAAATTTTGGACAGAACGGCAATCTCTTTTGAACTTAAGAGTAATCTGTCCCACTCTTTACGTTTTATCTTCATCCTTTCAATAAGATTGTTAATATTATTATATATATTTACGTTAATATTATTATATATATATATTCGACGTCCATTTCGAAATCAATGGGGCCCCTTTACAACTCGGGGCCCCAGCCAAATGGCCCTCATAGCCCACCCTCTGTTCTGGCCTGCTTGTGTACATGCTGGTATTCTCGGGTGTAATAATTCAAATACTTTCGAAATTAATGTACGAAGTATTGATTACACAGTAATTGTATTTATAAGGAATCAGTATTTTTCGTAATACATTTTATGGTATTCTTGGGTATTCTGACCTATTGTCATTAGTCTTAAGGCTCGCCCTAATGAACTTACGTCCCCTTTTAAATCGTATAGCGTAATGTATTTTATATGTTACATATTTCATTTTTGCTTTAGAGACTGTACCTCTGTTTCCAATACACTTTAAAAGATTTAGTTTAATTTCAATTGATTTACAATACCTTTCTTTTTTTAAAAAGTATTGATTCCTTTTTAAATATAATACACAATACAATACAAAAATTAGATTATGTTGGATACTTGTTTAAGTCTACAACTCCTCTATTCATAATTTTTACAATGTATTTTTTTTCTCCAACTTCCGAAATTACAATATTTACTATTTTTCAATAAATTCTAATTAATTTATATACATATTTTTTTTGTATTTACAGCTTTCAGGTTTGCAAACGATCCGTATATGCATATACATATTTTTCTTGAAGATGACAATAATATTTTATTTTTGCAGTAAGTACCTATATATAAATGTCTTAACAATTTATAAGATATAGAAACAACATATGTTCGCATATGGTATTTTCAATCATACATTTCAATTCCGTACATAGTTTGCCTTTTTTATCTTTTATTATTATTATTATTATACTTTTTTTGTATATATTTTGATTTTATTTATGGATACGCACATTTTCCGAAGGTTTTTGAACTTGCAGTTCTGTATAAAAATATCATCTTATCTTTTATTATAGCAAATGAATTGATACAAGTCTCATTAGCTAGTTATAATAAACGCATGTAAAATTATAACTTATATATTTATGATGTTTATTGAAATTCTAGTTTTTTATATTTATGTACTTAAATTATTATTTAGATTTTTATCTTATAATAATAATAATAATAATAATTATAATAATAACATTATGAGCGAGAAATGTATTTTTTCACTTGAATAACTATTTTACATTACCTAAATAAGATTATATTTTTTGGAGTTTAATTAAAGGGAAATTGTATTTTCCATTCGAAATGCTTGTTTTAGTTACAATTTTTCAAACGATTTTACAATGGGCAAAAAAAAATTTTGAAATCATTCACATAAAAATAAAATATGGATTTTATAACAAAACTATTTTCTAGTTTTGCTTGTTTATTTTAATGCACCTTTTTTTTTTTTTTAATAAAATCAAAAATAAGTTTTATTGAAAAAGATTAATTTCTACATGTTTTTCCCAAAATGGGACACAAAATTGAACATGTCTCTAGTTTTTCTTTTATTGAACGTATATAATATAAATAAATAAAAATATGTATTTTTAACCATTTTGCAAAGAAAAACCAGAAAACTGTTTTAATAAAATAATTCATGAACATTTGATTGAAATCGAAATAAAAAAAAAAAAAACAAGTTTTTTATTTCATATTAAAGTTCTTTGGATGTCAGTACAGGTTGAATAAATTTTCTTGCTAAACGATAACCCATGTAATATTTTCAGTACATATTAAAAAGTACTTAAAGTAAATATTTTCATTTATTTCTGAAAATATACATTTTTTGAAGATTCTTTCTTAATCCTGCTATAAAATAATAATGTTTATCTATTTTTTTTGGCACAATAAAAAATAAATTTAATACGTTATTTTCTTTGAATGTCGAATTTGTGTCGAAAATTTGTATAAATGTTATTGACCTAAAAATAAAAGGTTAATAAAACCTTAGTTTCATGCTTGAGTTCAATCCTTTTTTAAATCAATAATAAATATGATATTAATGAATAAATTAAATCCGGTTTTAATTATAAAAAAAAACAATTAATTATAATTTTGTGAAAAAAAAAATTAATTATTATTTTTGTATTTTAACAGAATATTAAATTTAATAAATAATAATAATTAAACTTATCACAATTATATTTTTTTTAAATAATTATCACGCATAATTTTGTTTTTTTTATTTATATGAATTATATATATATAATATGTAGATATATTTTTTTTTAATTTTAATTGTATTCTAGCTATTTAAATGCAAGTCTCAGCAATAAGTAATCAAAAAAAAAAAACTATTATGCGGTTTTTTAGAAAACCTCGATGAAACTTTGTATCGTTACGCGTAATGTTTCAATTAAAACTATCAACTACAAATTATACAAAACATACTTAACATAAACAAATAAAAAAAAGCCAGGTTTCTTTAGAAAATTTTTTTTCTAAAAATCCAGCATTTTGTTTGCTCGCCGATGACGAGACACGCCGATGACAAAAGACCGTGAACGTTATTTTATTCTGAAATAATGAAATTCAGTTGAAAAACCTAAAATAATACATAGATTACATTTAAAATACAAATAAAATTAAGTTTTTTTTGACATTTTTTTGTATTCTACTTCTTTACTAAACGTAAATAATCTGAAAATTTAAAAAAGATATAATATCTTCCCGCTTTTTACACTATGATGATATTTCTAATAATATTCAAATATAATATTATGT
Organism: Hybos culiciformis; assembly: GCA_964007475.1. Lineage (NCBI taxonomy): Eukaryota > Metazoa > Arthropoda > Insecta > Diptera > Hybotidae > Hybos > Hybos culiciformis. The sequence continues at coordinate 28,430,220 of OZ023273.1, read as the reverse complement.
AATTCATCAATTCAGTAAACATTTAAATTTCCAAATTATGTAAACAAAAATATTGTTTTCTGTAAATACTTTGAATATGTATGTATAGTATATTCCAATTTTTAATATAGAAATTCATTCTAAATATTGCGTAAATAAAAATTAAACGTCATTAAAGTTTCAAACAATGTATAGTTTGAGCTTTTCTGTTTACATCATGCGTCTCTGTAGTGCAATTTATATTAATTCATTTTCATTGTTTGTCATTTTGTTTTTTTTTTTTTATGAGTTTTTCTTTATTTTTATTTTTTTATTTTGTTTACTTCCTTTCATAAAAACATGTTCACTACTGATGAAAAATAAAACTAAAAAAAAAAAAAAAATTGTTGAACGTGCTTTTTGTGTATATTTTTCTTTTTAATTGAAAATGCACATATTTTTATTTTATATTATACATACATACTTATTGCTCTTTTAATCGAATTGCATTGTTTATTTAAATTTTTATTGTCCAAAACTTTACTTTTCATACTGTTTTTAATTTTTATAACATTTTAACTAAAAAAAAAAATGTACAAAAAAATACTTAAATAATTTTTTTTTGTAGGTACTTTTTAAGTTCTATTTAACTTTTGCATTCTTAATTGAGCCGGGTTAATTTGTTCTTTTTATGCAAATTGCTTTTTTCAATGGTAAAAAAAAAAAAAATTTTTTTAGAGTCGGACGTAATGCATTCACTATTATTACATATACAATACTAGATATATATAAGTCCATAAAGTAGATTAAATTATTCCATTATGTGTTAATTAATATTTACTTATACTTATTTTTAGTAAGTGTTAGAATTGATTATTAAATTGTGACTGTTGATCTCTATTATAATTTAAATTATAAAGTTCTTATTCTATGCATTGATATATTTCAATTATATAATAAATAAGCATTCAATTTAATAGTTTTCAGGTATTTAGAGTTAGTATTAAATAAAATTGCACTAAAATTTCTTTCATTATCACACGCATTAGAATAAAGTTCCATGCTCAAACAATGTATTTTAAGATTTTGAGTATAAATACAGAAATGCATTCAATAAGTAATTATATTAAATTTTCGTCCTGTATTTCATTATCGTTGAACTTTTTTCAAGTATAGGTATATATATTTTAAGATTGCTTAAATTAGTTTTATAAAGCTCATTCAAAAGTTTTTTAAAAACAAATATAAATTTGCATAAAGGGGCGAAACATTGTATATATACAATGCAATCATTCTTAATATTTAATTTTTCTTTTATATCTTAATTATTTTATTATATATGTGTATTACTCAAAGATGATAAATTTTTAATGCACACTAAGTAAACAGAAGAAATGTTCTTGAATACTTTTTATTATAATACTTATGTACTTATAAGTATTATACTTTCCGTAAACAAAAATGAATTAGATTATTTGTAAGTTGAGAAATAAAATTAATTGATTTAAGAGTTATATATAGATTGAAAATTAATGTAATACAATACTGTTTGTTTATAGACTGTACCACAGTAAGGACAATATCTACGGTTCATTATAATGAATGAAACATTAACTGTCAATTTGTTATAATTACTGATCATTATTTTTTGTAAGCAAAGTATAATAATAATTTTCGAAAAAGACAAATATTGAAAATTTATTCTACTTAAGTATTATCATTATTGATGTAGTAAATTTGCAGAGAAATAATTTTATAATGTCAATTTTAAATAATAAAATGAAACTAAAAATTACAGAATGAAATGTATTCTTCCTTCGATTAAAAAAAAACTATAAAAATACGTCAACGCTATATGTATGAAATTAAAAACATTTAACAGAACCTATAACTAATTAATTACTTCAGTTAAGAACAAACAATTTTTTTTTCATGAATATTAATTAGAAAATTTAATGTTTTCGGAACAGATCATTCACCTTGAAAAACAATTTATTAGCCTTTTTTTAATGAAATTTAAATTTAAATATAATTAAAATGGATTTTTTTTTATGTCTAGAACTCATAAAAATTATTATAAATTAATTATATTGTTTTGTAAGAAAATTTTGGCTGCCAGAAGGTGCAAGCATTAAAATTTATTATACCTAATTGTAATAATTAATTGTAATAGACATAGAATTATATCTAGGACGAATATAAAATTATTTTAAATTAAATCAAATGCCCATACTTTCTATAAATATAATTGTGCAGGTATGTTGAATTGAAGTCAGGTCCGGATCTAAGGGTGGAGCGAAGGATTGACCGCTCTAGGCGCTTTTTAATCAAATTTAATTTTGTGTTGAAAAAATATTAAAAACACAACAAGTTAATTTGGCGCGTCTAAAGACTTTTCCTATATTCATAAATATTATGAAAGCAAAATCGTCGAGTCCTTGGATTATGATATTTTAACAAAGGATTTTACAGAAATGAAAATCCGCAGAGTATGATTAATTAATTAAAATTTTATTTTATGTAATATGATTATAATCTAGAAATATATAAATAAGCCATTAGAAAATGCGTATGTTTAAAAATGTTTTGTTGACTTCATCAATATGGGCGCTTTTTCAAGAAGTCTGGGAATTCGGCTCTAATTGAAGGAATAATAATTAGATATATATATTTTATAAAATATTTTTCTTCCTTTGAAAAATATGGACAATAATTCTTTGCTTACTTTTTCTGTTGTTTATTATCACCCTGAGAATATTAAATTCTATGACACATAATAATTTACACATAATGTAAACATGTCATGTGCACTGTTCATGTTCATATACCATTCTTGTATTAAAATGTAAGTTAATTGAAATTAGGTATTTCTAAATTTTTCAGTGTACATTCATAACTGACTAATATTTTTTTGCGATTCAAGTTCAAATTCAAAAGTAAAAAGATATAAGGCATTAAATATTTAATACTTAATATTAAATGGCAATTTCATAAAACAAAGAAATTTTTAATGTTGAATAAATTTAGAAAAAAATATTATTTTGCCATTGCTACTAATTTCTTTGTTTCAATTGAATGTTTCTTATCAGTTTTTGAAATTTGAAAATCATTTGAAAGCTTAATTGCTTACATCAGTCTAGTTTCAGTTCAGTCAGAAGAATTTTTTGGGAAAATCCGAGAAAAATCAGAATAAGTAATATATTTGAATTGATTTTTATTAAACATATTTATACACTTAAAATGCCTAGTGTCTGTGGCAACTATAGGTAATAGTTATTTGATTATTCCAACTTCCTTTTCTCAAGTATAAAAGAAGAAATTATCGAGAAAAGGTTCAACAAGAATCGAGAGATTATCTTTTTAAAACTAGGTACTTGGATATGACTCTTTTTGTTTTATAATTAAAATAGGTTTGCTGACTCTTAATAACCAATTATTATTATATGAAGTTACATACATAAGTATACAATATAATTATGCAGCCAATATTAAATTTTATTTCAAAACAATAAAAATAAATTATTTTAACTTGTCATGTAATCCCAAACAATTTAATAATTATTTTAATAAATAATAATTTTTATGATTATTTTTATAGCATTTTTATTTATATATTTTTTTAATGCTTTTTTTCTTATAAATGTTGTCTTGCTTTTTATTTTCCTTTAAATTTTAAATTAAAAAATAAAAAATAAAAATTTTTTTCCCCTATTATTAAACGTATATACATTTATTTGTTTCCTCTCTAAATGAAAAAATAAGTAAAACAAAATTGAAATTTATTTTTTATGGTAAAACTTTTATTGAAATTCAATTCATCATGCAGCACTTACCAGCGAAAATGTCTCTTGAAACATAAAAAAAAAACTTACTTATGTTTAAATGTCAAAAACATAAAACATTGAATTTTTCTCTTTGTATTTTATTCACAAAAATTTTGACTCTTGATTGTAAAATAAAAATAAAAATTTTGAATTAACACTTAAGATTTTTTTTTTTGAATTAAAATAGGAATATTAAAAAGACAAATTAAATAATATATTGGTGTGGAAATTGAATAATACTCATAAGTCAATTTTGAATAAATAATATAAATATTTATAGCCGATAAAGTTTTGTTAAATTACTTTAAAAAGTTAAATTAAGGGCATTGTCAGTGAAAATAAATTTTTTTGGTCCTGCTTTTGATTTTTTTACCTCTTATCTTTACTGCACAATCTCAACAAGTGGTTTTACAATCTATTCAAACACCAATTTCAGACTAAAAATTCGAAATTTCAAAAATTCGACTCGTTCATCCTGAAGCCAAGTTTTTATTTTTTAATAAAAAATCACTTCATTCTACAGTTAAACAAAAATTAAAACAATTTTTTTGGTGACAGGTCTCTTAACTTTAAATATTTTTATTTCAAACATTTTAAATTTTGATTAGAATTTACAATTTTGTAAGTACATAATTGAAAAAATGTTAATTTCCAGTTTCGAGTATCCAATCCAAAGGTGCAATACATTTATGATCCTTCACTACTATATACAGAATAAAGCAAAGAAAGAATATACATTAACCAAGTAATAGTTACTTATATATTGTATATGTAAGACTACATAATAATTATATTATATTGTATATGTAATATTCTATTTAAATCTAAAAATAACAACTTGAACTTACAAATTTATGTAAGAATTGATCATATTTGAAATAGATAAACATTATGTATTATCGGTGTTATCCCTAAATTCTTACATGTAGATATTATATTTATGTATGCTTAAGCAGAATAAATTAAATTAATTACAGTAGTTGTCATTCAACTGTTTCAAAAATAAATTAATCAATTATTATTATAAACTTCAATTTTTGATTTTTTTATTTTGTCAATATTATTATTATGACTTTCAAGATCATTTTTTTACACAATTTTTATCGCTTTTTTTTTAATAAGTTAAGAAAAAAAATATTATTTAGGGTTGATGAAACCTCTTGAAAAATGTCAATTGACTTTTATTTTATTTTTACTTAAAAGCCAGTACGTAAACACAAAGTTCATTGCGATAAGTAAAACGAAATCGTATATATAATTTACCAAGAAAGTGATAAATTAATATTATACGTAGCTAGTTATTTACTTGTAATATTCGAAATAGAAAATCGTTCTATAATATCGGAGTCTGATTTGAGATTCCGGTATACCTACCTTACAAATTTACGAAGTTTAAAAGAAAATATAGTGTGTAGTGTAATATAGTGTTTGACAACATTTTCATAATTTGTTTTCTTAGTAACTATTGTAATTATGTATCATGTTACTCAAATTTGCGTAAGACAGAGTCAGGTCGTATTGTTAAATTACACTTTCGTTTTCATGATTTTATTTTTAGATATCATAAACAAACTGTGTTTATTTTATATATTTATGTATTTTCAAATCAGAAAATTGATTAAATAAATAAAGCTAAAAAAAAATATTTACATTAACGCGCAAATAATTAACTACTTAAGTACTTACTTATTTATTTATTTCTTATAAATGCTTATCTCAGATTAGTTGCAAAAAAATTGATATTTTATTTTTTAAGGAAATTTATATTTTAATATATGTAGTTTTTAAGATATTATTCTGAATTGAGGGAAATAATTTGCGTACTTAAATGTAATTAATGATAAATATTATTATATTAAAGTTCCGATTCAAAATAAATCAATTTTTTATTCGGTGCGAATTCTAAATCAAATAATTTCCGATGTTTTTCATCAAATAATGTTAAAGATCCAGTTCTGCGATGAACTTTTAGTCTTCCAGCACATACTCCCGATGGTCTCAAATGTAAATTTCGATGACCAACCTGGAGTTATTACCAACTAACTATAAAAATAATTTCTTTATTTTAGTTTTATGTGGTCACGCTCATCATATAATTTCCATGAAAAATTTTCATTGCAACACTCGAAAACAATAATTAATAAGAAAATTTGTATGAATTTTACTTTTGTGAGTATTCACTAAATGGATTTTTTTACATTAACAGTCATAAGATTCATAAGATTCATAAATTATTTACAGATATACTTATTTAAAAATATTATTTCGCATATTCATATGAAGTAATTTTAGGTCAAACACACTTAAAATTAACACCATCAATCTTGGCGCCAATTTTACTTATTCTACGAACAATCATTTTCTAAATTATTATTAGAAATATCTTAAAGAATGATGAGGAAAAGTTTAAATATTTATATGTTTGTAAAAAATTTTCTTCTGAATCATTTAATTAAAATTTCCATATTGATTTCAAAAAAAATTTACAGGAAATATGAATAATGTGTTAACAAACTTGGCAAATTAAATTTGTATACATCAAATTAAAGAAATTATAATCATACGCATTATACATTATTTGCATATGTATGCATTTAATGTTCATTGCACTATGTCAGGTATATTTATGCCCGTCCATTGATAAAAATATGCTACCTACAGAATTTTAAGGAAACCAGAAGTAAAAAAAAAAAATTATTATGTTTTAAACACCTAAGTAAATATAAAAAAAAACTCCTATTGGTTACCTACATAGAACAGCGCCAAGAAGAAAAACATATTTTACATATATACAAATACGCCTGTAAAAATAAAAAAAAATAATTAAAATCATAAGATGTGTCGTAAGTATTTATTTTTTCAAATTACAAATTTACCGACATTTTCTTAAAAATTCTGATAAGAGCAATCCACCTTGGAATCCACCAAATAATTTCGGACGAAGCGTCCAAGATACAAAGAAAATGCTTAAAAAATTATTAATTATTTTGTCTTATTATTAATATTTTTTATAATTTAAATATTAAAGTTTTTTCTACATTTTACAAACAAATACTTTTCATAGTATAATTTTTCTTCTTGGTTAATTATGTTTAGAAGAAAAAAGAAAAAAAGATTATAAAAAATATTATTATAGAACGGAAGTATTTCATCTATCTGATTGCATTGGGTCGTTCCAAATTAAATCTCGATTAAAAACAAAATTTTTTAAAATAAGAAGGTTAACGTTTGACATTGCTTTAAACATTTTGGTTATTTTCGAAGGTTTTTCTCGAATGTAATTGTGGAAAATTGCTAAATTTCAATTTTGAATAGACTTAGAAACTGAAAACTGAAGTATACTATAGAAAAATATAATATTACAGGGAGGTTATTATGAATTTATTGAATCTAACGAAAACTAGCTCTTCGAAAATCAAGCTCCATTTGATTAAAACTAGAAATTCTTATTATGATTAAATTTTATTAAAATTAAATTTGAGAACATTTGTACGATGAATCAAAATTCATAATAATTTTCCAATATTGACCAATAAGCTAACAATGCAGCTAATGTAGATATTTTAAAGTAACTATAATTAATATGCACTCTTATGGAATAACCATCGAAGTTTATTTACTAGACATTTATTATTACTAACATCATATTATGCGAGAAAAATTTTTATATTTAGCTCGTTGCCCTCTTTAAAATAATTCTGTTATTATTTCTATGTGAATAAAATATGTACGTAAAGAGTAATTGGTCTAGTTGACCACTCTAGTGTACGGTAAATATATAAATAGTTTGCTGACCCTCTTTGCGGGATATTAAAATGAGGAAAACAAAAAATAATAAAACTTATTAAAATCTAAAAGCTCTTTTAATCAAAATATTTATGTTGAATTATAGTTAACTATTTACTACATTGTGTAATACTTAGTTACACATAATTGTAAATTGTCGTTTTTTTCCCAAAGGAAACATTTAAAAAATAATTTTCTTTACATAAGTACTTAAGTAATAAAAAAAAAGCAGCATAAAGTTCATTAACATCAAACTCTAATGAAAAAACAATCATTATTAAAGGACTTATTAAACGACTAAACACTCATAACTGGAAGTAGATTGAAAAACTAGCAAATTGTAAAATGAAATTACACATTTCAATCTTATAAGCTGAAATCATTTTGCAGGATAGCAGCGATGATGATAGATTAAGCAAAATTAGAATTTAAAGTTCCTAAATACTTGTTGTCTAAAGACACTTGATATATAATGATTGAAAGTACAAAAATTAAAACTATCAAATTAATTGGAAAATGCAATCATTGATGAATTAGCGATATTTGAAAAAAAAATCTTTAATGAACTTCATTCACTTCCAATTACAACATATCATACTCGCCAAAGTGTCAAGTTTATTCCCATAGACGAACCAAAGCATAAAAAATATACCTTTTTAAAAAGGTGATTAAGCGTTATATATTTTAAGTGTTTGCCAAAGTAGTTTTTCTTAGGATTTTTAATTAATCACAATATTATTTTTTAATTTATTTTCCCCCATTTTCCATTTCTCGAAAATAACTTAAGTACGAGGGGTCAACCACCAAGGGAATACTTGTATTTTGCTTCGGCAATAACGGCAATAAGTTGGCAATACAGGGAATAATTCAATTAATTGCGGCAATAAAGCAATACAGGGGAATTTTTGGCAATACAGGGAATTTTAGGCAATAAATTGGCAATTAGAGCAATAAATTGGGAATACGAGTAATAGTTTGGCAATATTTCATCTATAGTGTCATAATTATACACAATACATTAACATTTTCTAATAAAAAAAATTAACAATGCGTTCCGAAACTGAGAATATTTTAGAAACTGAAAAATTATTTTAATTTCTAGGATTTCTAGTGTTGGAACGACACGATTTCACAGCTGTTATTTTACATGTTTTCAAATAATTTCAGTTTGGGAACGCATTCATTAAGTATTGCTTTTTATGTAAATATTGCAAATGTATACTTTTTAGAGAAAATATTCTACATACTACAAACAAATAGAAAAGAAACTACCGTTATTGCCACAACGCTCCTCCTAAACAAAGATAACTTTTGTTCTAATCAAGGAATAAATCACTCTGATATTTGTGGAACAAAAGTTGATATTTCAATATATTTCCATACAAATTTCTACCTAAAATATATTTCCAAACAAAACACTGAAAAAAAATTTTTTTTTCAAATAATTTCTATGAAAAAGTATATTTCTTATCTAACTTATATATTTTTTTATGAAGAAATATATTTCTTATCGAAAAATCAATAACTACCAAAAATATATTTTTCAAATAATTTGCATTGAAGAAATATATTTTGTTCACAAATAACTATGAAGAAATATATTTCTACACAAATAACTAAAGAAATATATTTTCTACACAAATAACTAGGAAGAAATATATTTTCTACACAAATAAAGAAATATATTTTCTACACAAAATAACCAATTTGTGAAAGCGAAAGGAGACAAAGAATACTTTTTTTTCATTCAATCAGCCCAAAAAAAAAAAAATTATAATAATAATTATAATAAGTATTAATCATAATATTAAAAAAAGTTATTGTAAAGTCTTTAAATATTAAGTAACTAAGTCTATAAATATTAAGTAAGTTTTTTTTTATAGGTAGCATTTTTTCTTTTTCTTATGCCGTCAAAGTATTATAATTTACTACCGAACATGTATAACAATTTTTTCTGGCAAAAATTATTTTTCGAAAAAATTAATTGAAAATTATTTTTATAAAAGTTCAATAACACTGCAGAACAAATTTCTTCTTCATGGATGCTCCAGAGACCTCACTATAATTTTTGAATCCTCACCCAAAAGTAAGTTAAAAACGATACTTGGTTCGTTTGCATCAGCTCGAATTTTTTATATGGACCAATTGCAATTTTTCATGCTTTCTGAGGTATATATTTGTACATTTGTACTCATAAGTCGGTAACAAGTCATCGAAACACTCGGAAACACCATTTACTTTATACCAATGGAAAGCTGTTCTAATTACCTCTCCAACGACATCATTGCAACCGCCCAAGCATTTCGAATTTAATGACTGATATAGTAATGCTCAAATAATGAAAAAAACGCAGTCCGGTCACTTTTTCAAGCATTAAAGGCATTGTAACTAATATTATAAATTTTTGTTTTACTTCGATAAATTATAGAAGACAATCTCACTTTCATTTTGACACCTAAACATTGATGATCGGTTGAAAATTACGAAAGCTGTAGAGAGACATTTATCCAACATAGTCAATTTGAAATCGCAAGGAAAATTTATACTGAAAATCTGCTGAAATACTAAAATTAAGATTTCTCGGCTATTTATAAACCGATTTTCAATTTTTTTTTATTGAAATGCATCTACTTGATGAGAGCATTCTAATTCTGTTGATAACGAGTTCAAAAATCATTGGTAGATGGGGCTACAAGTCACATATGACAATATTTGGGAATATTGGCAATATTTGGGAATATTGGCAATATTTGGGAATATTGGCAATATATTGGCAATATGGCAATAAATACAGTTTATTGCCGAAATTGGGAATACTTGCATTTTTATTTAAGATGTGGTTGACCCCTCGCTTAAGTATATACATATAAATATCTATGTAAGGAATTAATTTCTAATATTTGATTTTATCAAATATTTTTTTCATTCATTAAATTGTGGGTGGAAAAATGTGAATAGTAATGCTCCCAGAACATAATGTCAACGATCTCCAAAAAAAAATGCACAAATATTAGGTACGCTCGAAAAAAATTATTTGCCGTATATATACACAATTTCATGTGTCAGAACCTCAGAACAAATTTATAATTTATGCTTTGTAACCTCGTTTGAAACATAATAACAAATTCATTCACTGCAAAAAATGTTGAAAAATTATTGACCAGAAAATCAGAAAGTCGCTTGATAGCGTATTCCCATAAAATTTATATGCATTTAATAAAATAAATTTAATTCTTAATTTATATAATTAAGTAAGATTCATCTTCTTCTTGTTATTTTCTTGGTTATTAGCGATGTTATTAGTTTTATAAGTTGTTTAATTTTATTGTTACCATACTTACTATTTACTTCTTAATAAGTTATTACTTCTTAATAAGTTATCAAGCCAGAGATCAAACTTATCCAACAAATTTCATTGTCGAACCTAGTAGTTTTTAATTTTCTATAATTTCTAGAAACACTTACATGAATTAAAATTTTAGGTATTTTTCGAGAAATTTTTTGTATTTTTCTAAGTGTATAAAAATATTAATTCTTAACAAAAAATTTTTTTTTTGTTTAGCAATCATTCGACTGTAACAATCTTAAAGTCATGGGGAAAATTAAGTGAGTCATCAAAATATAAATGAAAATTTAAGTATGTTCGTGTAAATAAAACAGATGATAATAAAACAATCCTTGGAATGGAATTCAAATCTTATTTACTTCACAGTGTGTTGTTATAATTCAGAATTTATACTGATAGTCTGATTAATTTAGGGAAAATATATAAATATTAATTTTCTTTGTTAATTTTACCAATAATGAATTGAGAAATTTTCTATTTAACAGCTCTCAAATTTAAATTCCTTCTAATATAATACAAAATCCAAGAGTACAAAACAGATTCAGTTTTCTTTTTCGTTCTCTTTTTTCTCAAAAGAATGTAATCGGAAACTTCTTAACTGTTTAAGAGATATTATGACCAGCCCACTGTCGAACCCAATAATCATAAATTAAGCTCAAATCAAAGATTTTTTCATCTAAAGTATTACAATCTGCATAATACATGTATAAGTAATTTTGATCAAACAAATCAAACTGAATAATTTTCTAACGTACTTTATTATTATAAGATAGAATAAGTACAAAAAATTTTGTTAGAATAAGAATATATTTTCTCAAATAATAAAAGCAAATATTAAATAGAAATAAATATTTAACAAGTTAAGTATTTGAAATGCGGTCTTTTGAGACATTAAGTCTACACCGTGGTCTACACATTTATTTTGTTAATGCTTTGATCAAATAAATTATGAAAATTTTCAAAGTTTCTATTAAAAGGTATATTTTTATTTTCTTTAACGCATACGCGTTTTGTAGCTATGAAAATCTGACTGGAATAAAACAGATTATTCAAATTATTTCATGCTATTAAAATGCGCGCATTATATGCACATGTGTGGACATAATACTTATATATTATAAAAATATTTTAGAATTTAATTCTAATATCTAAAATAAGAAAAATGTTCTTCCATAGAAAATATTTCGACAAGAATACATTCCATAGTTATGTTTAAATCCGGGTCTCGGTTCTGTTCTGGTATGAGAATATTGCCTGCTCCTGGTTCTGGTATAGTTATCAACGGTTGGTCATTTAAATTAATCTAAAGTAAGTCTTTAAAACAGCACGTTTTAAATGCGCTTTTGTCAAAAATTTGTACAATTGCAAATAACTACTTAAAAATATTAAATACGGTTTTAAGTATATAGCTTGCTTGTCAATTTTATATCCATCATAAAATAGTATTTTGGTCTGAATTTGGGCAAACATTCGACAAAAACAGAAGAAAAAAAAATCATAGTTTTTGCAAACCCCAACATTTAATTTGCTTATATTTTATATTTTTATATTAAATTTATGTTACACATGCTGTCATATCATTTCCGGGAAACTCATTCAAAGATTACCAATTCATATAAATTAATAATACTTAATGTGTATATTAATAGGAATATTAATAAAATTAAAACAATAAAACCTGTCGTTTTTTTCTTTTTTTTTGTGCATAAAAAACGCTAAAACTTTTGTTCAACATAATTAATTTTTGCATAAACAAAAAATTATTATTTAAGCGTACATATATGCAAATGTTCTGTAGATATAACCTGATATAAACGTATATTTTTTGTATAACTACTAAGTAGTTAATTATAGAACAGTATGTATAGTAAATAAATTGAATGAATTTTTGGAGAGAAGTATCCAGTAAAAAAATGTTTGTAGAAACAAGGTAAAATTTCAAGTGCAACTGTAACTAAATATTAAGAGTATTTATCTCGACATTTATGGAAGTTCGATGCAAAAATGAGATAAAATTGGAAAATAGGACAATATGTCAAATCACATCGTTTACTATTTGCTTTCATTACTTCAATAGTGACTCAACTTTTATGGAATGGTCCAAAAATATAATGTCTATATTCTGCCTACAGATTTGAAGCTTAATTCTAAATCAAATAAATATAGTACTTATATACTTACCTTAAAAAAACATGTTTCATTTATTTTAAAAACACAAAAAATGTTCGGAGAATGAAGTTAGAAATTTAATATTTTGACTTAGGAAGTTAACCACATCATTGATTGAAACGTAAATAGCGGATTGTTAGAAAAAATGTTATCCTCTTTTCCACTTTTTAGATTGTTAAAGAAATTATGTGTAAGTATTCAATGAATTTCATTAAAATAAAATTTAAAAATAGTAATTTATGATAATAATATATGATTCAGTCATTAAGCTGATAATCTCATAAACATTACATCATTATGTGTGTTGGGCATTATGACTTGATTTAAAATTGATTGAAACGAGAATTTCAAAAACATAGATATCATATAAAATATTTACCTAAGTAGATCTACTTTAAATATAAAATAAGACCTTGAATGAATATAATTGAAGTTATAGAAAACGAAAGCTACTAAACTATAATAATGCATAAGTAGTGAATTCTTTTTATATTAATGAATATTAAAACAGGTGTGATTTTTCTTAGAAAATAAAAATTTTAAATGCGGATGCACTAAAAAAAGAAACTATGTATATTCCTCTAGAGATAATTCATGTGTACCTGGAAGTAGGTAGACCTTAGTTATCCGTGTAATAATTGAAAAAAAAAAATTAAAGAAAAATATTTTTATAAAAGAAAAATAAAAAATTATGAAAGAAATATTTTTTTTATGAACAAAAAGTTATTCTTTTGAAAAAAAAAAAAATCTTTTTTGCACAAAAAAAAAATGGAAATTTTATTCAAATTTCAAAGAAATATTTAATCTTGGAAAATGCTATTAAAAGATTAAAAATCTTAAATCATTATAATTTAAAATTGAAAAATAGAGGAAAAATTGTGAAACAGCTTGCAAGAAAACTAAGAACTTTACCTTCGACTTAATAGTTTTTCTTTGGATCTTTTTTAATTCAAAATTTAAGTAAGTAAGTAGTATTTACCTAATTTAACATATTATAATTAATTACAAATTTAAAATTTCACGTTTTAGTACATTACAGTTAACAAATTTACATAGATTCAAATGTATTTTACAGTCAAATGTATATTCACAGTTAAAATGTAAATAAAGTCAAATGAAATACAGTGCAACATAAATCATCTCTAAAATCAAGAATCAACCAAAACTAAGTGTTCTATGTACCTAAGTTTATATATACCTACCTAATTTCCTCAAAAAAAAAAAAAATCTTTTTTAATACTTAGTTAGTTGTAACAAATACAAAACTATGCCATTAAAGGAATGGCTTTTGTCATTATGCCAGAATGTTGCCCTGATTATTTTTATCTGTTTCTTTATTTTCTTTTTAATTTTAAATGTTTTTTTTAACATTGAAATTAAATTATCGATAAACAACAAAAAAAAAGAAAAACATGAAATATTTCTCTTATTAGCTAATTAACCATAAATTATCTTGGTACGATGAAAAAAAAAAAAAACTGAATGGTTTGATAGGAATTTAAATAAATTTCTTTCAAACGAAAAAAACATCGGAAAAAACAATTTTTTTTTTCTATTCAAAAAATATAAAATAATAAGTTTAATATGCGTAACGATTTCTGTCCTCCTTTTCATCTTAATAAAAATTCAATCTTTCAGTTCAAGCAATAAATGCATCTTAAAATATAAAAGAAAATAACTATAAAATATATATTTATAAAAATTTTCTTTAAGGAAATTTAATGAACTGTAAATGTTATATTCAAACCGGTAAAAGAATACATATATTACTTAGTTAAGTTTATTTTTGTTATCGACGTGGACACATAAAAAAAAAAGACTAGAATACCAATTAAAATTAACAGTTTTTTATATATTTATATTTTGTTATTTTACAATGCTTCTCCGAAAATATGTTGGCGGCGATAAACATTATGTATATAATTTAAAAAATAAAAAAAACTTCATTCATTAATAATTTATTGAGCTTAACGTTTAAAATCGTTCAAAATTTTATTTAAAAATGTTATTTTAAGAATTAGTTAGAGACAGTCGCATTTAACTTTTACATTTATGTTTTGCATAACTTTGTTAATGTCAGATTTTTAGGAAGAGAACTGGCTAAGAACTTATGACTGAGTGACAAAAGTGAGATTGAATTATAGAGTTGATGATATTATTAATTTTTTAGTAAAAATTTAAGTAAGAAGAGGTTTTTTATGCTCAATAAATATTTCTCATCTTCGGTTCCCTTTCGAAGTCTGAAAAAAATAATATTAAAGCAGGATTTTTTCGTTCCAAAATGAATCGACTTAATGTGTGTTGGAGCTGCGATAAACGATAAGACCTGTGATAAGAGCGTAGATAAAAATGTTGAATAGCGTTTATAGAATTATTATGTTTATATATACCATTTATATTATTTTATATTAAAAGTGAATAATCTAATTTTTAAATGATAAAAAATTAATTGAATCATTTATCAACGATACTAGCAAAGAAAATGAATTGAGCATTTATCACCTCTCTTATGGTTTATCACAGCTCTTATCGCAGCTCCAATATAAACAGTTCTAATCAAGACTATAAAAATTTTCTCCCCAATGCAAGTATCGCGGCTCTTATCGTTTATCCAACATAAACATAACCATAGAATATTATAGAAAATCTAGCCTAAAAACATAGTTTCCTATATTCAATTTTGAAGATTTTGTTAAAACGTTAATAATTTAACGACTTACGTTTAAATAACCTAACTAAATACAATGATGATGATAGAAGAATTTTTATAAGTATGTACATATTTGAAAGCTTAAAGTTGGTCAGGCACGTCAGGCAATATTATTAAATACTTATGTATACTTTTTTGTGAAAAGCAATGAATATAAAATCAACAGTATTATATAATGCCGTCCATAATTGAATAACTATGAAAAATGTAACGCTTCAATGAATTATAATTTTTCATAAAATTTGAAATTTATTATAGTTTTTAAATTTAGTCTGTAGTTTCTTTTTTTTTATGTTTATTTTATCGATTACCTAGTTAATTCGAAAAACTTAAGCAAAACAATTTAAGATTTGAGTTCAAATTAATAATTTAGTAATGACATCACAACGGCATGTTCTGATATAATTTTACCGACATAAGAACTTAGGAATAGTTAGTATACGTACTACTTATTTACTTCCGATTAATATACTTATAAAGGGTTGTTGAAAGTGTTTTTTTTAGATTAGAAATCTGTTGCGAAACTTATAACTCTCGACATGTTGGAAGACCAGTTAAATAACCCATGTAAATACCTAAGCAACTATCGTATAAAAATATCATGTAAATATTTACGAATTCCGACTAAAGATCATCTTTACCAAAAAAAAATTAAGTTTATAGTTAACTACTTATTGCTTTTTTGAATATTTTTTTGAAAGCCTTAAATAAATTAGATTATCTTTTAGCTTTAAATCGTCTATTTTCACTATGTATCATGATGTTGATTTCTTCTACATTAAAATTTGGTTTGAAACAACGAAAATTATATTTTGTTATGACATACCTACTGGTTAAAGAAGATATTGAATAAACAAATGAAATAAATCTGTGCAAGTATTTATAGTTTTGTTTTAGTTAGTCATTTACTTATTTGTTTTAGTCATAACATAAAACAAGAGAGCAAGTAAAATAATTTTTCTGTTTAAAAGGCCCAAAAGATTCTTTAACATAATTTCATATACTTATAGGTATATACAACTTTAATCTAGATAGATTGATTGAATAAATCTAAGTAAAAAATCAAAATTACAAAAGTTTACAACCCTACACATTAATAACCGCAATGGCGCGTTAACACGTTTTCTATCCGAGCATATAAATATTTATAATATTTATGGGTAAATAAAATACAGAAAATATATATCTATTAAATTAAAAAAACATATTTATATATAAATGTGATATGTAATATACTTATGTTTCTCTATAGTAACAGGAAAGAAAAATTTTCATTAATTTTCAATTTATTTTGAAATGTAATGCTGTCGCATATATTTCCATAAATTTCACACAAGAAAATAAATTAGTTTTTCTGTTTAGTTACTTGCTTTGTTTGATTTAAAATTGTGATTTTTTATTTTGTTTTCATTTTAGAACAATTTTATTATAGAACTGTTACTATTATCGTGATTAAATGATAAATTACAGATTATTTTTGAGAAGACAAAAGCTTAATAGAAGTTTTGGAAATTAAAAAATATATTGTGACATTAAAATGAGATAAATCTGAGGGTAAAGCTAAGCAAGATTATTTATAGTTCTTTCATATAATTTTTTGAGACGAAGTAATATCAAGCAATAAATATATTTAAGGCTAAGTGCCACTTGGACAATAAACTTAACGTAAAGTAAAGACCTCAAAGCTAGTTAAATGCTTTACGTCCAAAAGGTTTTTTTTTAGGTTATCTTCTTCGATTTCTTCTTCTTCTTATTTTTTGATTAACGTCGAACGTAAAATTACTTTGAGTTTATATGTACGATTTTATGTTACGTTATGTTTACTGTCCAAGTGGCATTTGGCCTTTAGTTGGATAAAATGATACGCTATTAAATAAAAGTTCGCTTTTTTAAATATTTACAAATTGCAAAATCTTTCATAGTTACCGTTGTCTTAACTATAATATTTAGCTTAACAAATATTACTTTTATTAATTTTCTTTAAATAAGCTTATCTACATTGTTGTTATTGCTTCTCAAATGTAATGTAATGCTTTCAGTAGTGAATTATCTTAACAACGTTGCCGTTTGTGATTGTCTTTGAAAACATTTTTTTTTTCGTCTAGACTTTCTAGTTCCCACAAAAATAAAATAATAAAAAAGCACACAAAAAAAAAATTGTGTACGCTATTACCACGACCTTCATTTTAGGATATAATCAGCAAGAAAAAAAAAAGACAAAATAACTTAAGACGTATTTTAATATAATATTTATTCAAAATTTAATTCCCATAAAGAACATAATTCTATGTACAGATTTATATAATGTACAAATACACAAGTAGGTAAGCATTTTATATTTCCCTTTTGATGCTAAATATACTTACATGGATTGGGTATATGTATTTAGTGAGTTTACATACTTAATTCTTATAAAAATATTCAAATACAATCTCTTACTTACTTCATGTTTGTTTTTTAACTTGAACTTATTCTTTTCAACTAAGTAAGTAAGTATACATTATTGTCAAAATTAAAAATACTTACTTAAGTACTTGAATTTTTTTCATCATGAAGTTAGCAACTGAACTGAACATATTATGGAAAAAATAACCAAATATCCACAGGAATTTAATGTTGTTACTCAAGTAATTGAAGAATAAATGCAATAAAAAAAAATGCAAATTATTTGTGGTGATAAGACCATAAATAAGTATGTATTTAATTTTTGTTTGCAATGTGAAACTTTTTGAAAACTCGGTCTAATATCATTTTTAAAAAATTAATTTTCAATGATTTCTTAATTGCAAAACTTTTTATTAAGAAAAGCATTCAATATGGTATGTACCTACTTATAATAAAAATGATTTCATAGGACATTTCAGTATGTAAATATAAGTTAGTATGTAACTTAATTTGTGTTTTACGAGGTATGTTATGACAAACAACATTCATATATCCGTGGGAAAAATATATTTGAGAAGAATAACTATTTATTAAGTAAGGATTATTTAACTAATTATCATGTCTATTTTCCTTTTAAGTGTTCTATTAATATTAATATAATAACAATAACATAAAATGAAAAATAAAACCAAGTAGAGCCATTATTATTTGTTTACGCTGGTGTTTACCTACATAAATTTTTTTTTACTTCCCATCATTCACTGATAGATACTAATTTTATTTATAACTACATTTAGTAGGCAAAAAAAAATATGAGCACAATAATAAAACTTTACCTTCACTTTAAATTCCAAACTCTATCAAATTGTCAACCGGTAGGTGAGAGAAAAATACATAATTTCCATTTTATGAAATGAAATATTTGTATGTATACTTACTTATGTATGTAGAAGGTGCATTAGGCATAACAAAAAAAAAGGAAATTAAAAATGGAAATTGAAGAATACAATAAAATAATTATTTAACAATCAGGTAAAAATAAGCCGATAACTTCTTAAATTCACTAAAAAAATTTAATGCAAAAACTTTAACCTTCTATTTTTTCATATACGTACTTACTTATATTTTAAAGAAAATGATCCACCCTAAATTTTTGCATATAAAAATGAAAATATTATATATTTTATTTGCAAAAATTATATCCGTAAGTAAGTATAGATTATTTTTATAGTGGAAAATCGGCTAAAAGGCGCCACTTTTTGTAATACTTACTGCTTATAAGTATATATATATTTATTTTTATTACTACTTTATTCTTTGTTTTTAAACTAACATTTATTATATTGTATAAAATATTGTATGAAATTTGTAGTTTTGTACAACTTTTTTTTTTGTTTAATATCAAAATGAAAATCGATTTTTTTGTCAAAGAAATGTATACTTATATTCAAAATTTAAGTATTTAGTTATATGTATTTATATACTTATTATGTATAAATTTATACATGTATTGAAAATAATAGAATTAAATAAAATTTTAACGATTTTTCACAAAAAGAAAATTCATTAAGTAAGTGCCTTAACTACTATTGATTGATTAATACTATGATATACTTAAGTATTTAATTAATAAAATAACTAAGTATAATTAAGTGCTTAGGTATTTATTTATCATTTAAAAATACCGAGAGACACAGTTATTCCAAATACACATTACCAAATACACACTTACTTATAAGTCATATTTGTAAAAAATATAAGAACTTCGATTAGAACCGAAGTTAAAGAACTAATTGGGTTTGAAAGTAAGTATAAAAATGAAACATGTTTTAAAAGAGTGTAACCCTCAATTGAAATTCGTGGTCACATCATAGCGTAAAATAAATTAAACTGGTTTAAATTTATTTATTGTTTGTTTGTTTAACATTTAACAAAAGTATAAAAGAATTAAAAATGTTGTGTGTGGTAAATTTGGGTTAATATGATAAGTAAGTAACATCAAGTAAAAATATTAATTGGACTGAAAAATACGGTAAGACCGTCGTAATGGTTCTTGCAGTCCGCAAGGGAATATATTTAAATCACGTAGTCGTTCATATATTTCTGTGAAATCGTGAATAATTCCGGTGACTAACTTCACACCGGTAATTTTTCTTACTTCTTGTCGTACTTCATACAATTTCTTGATATTACAGAATAATTCTGGAATTAATTACTTACTTAAGTTGAAAAATATTAAATTCTTACATTCAACAAAAAAATTCAATAAAATTACATTATTTTCTTTGTTTGATCAATTTTTATATTATATTTTTGTAATTAAATTATACTCTGTAGGTATATAACTAGATACCTAATTATGTTGATTTATATAAATTTAGCTTATGAAAGTAGGCACTTCTTACCTACCAATTCATTTATTTTAGAACCTTATTTATATGTAAGAAAAAATATAAAACAATACATACATTTTTTTAAACAACCAAAACTTTATATAAATAAGACAATTCCTTGTGAATGAAAACATCTGGGAAAAATTGCATAACATTTTTTTTAGGTCTACAACACTATTAATAACTAAGAAAGATATTTCCATTTTTGTAGCACGAAAAAATAAATTAACTTAATAAGTAAGTATATATACGGAAAATTCACTAGTTATGAATATTTATTTACTTATTATTATTATTATTTTTACGAGAATTTTTTTTTTTTTTAAACTAATTGAATTGAAGTGAATGTAGGAAAATTTGTAAGCATGTTTAATATAAATTCGCGCCTTCATTCATTTAATACAAATTACAATCTGCCTGTAATAAAAATTAAAAAAAATTATGCAATCTACCTACATTCATAAATATTTACTATCTAATTTTTTGTTTTTCTAATAGTATTTTTTATTAATAAATTGTATGCACAAAGCTGCACAAGTGATATTCTTACATAATAAAGTGACGTAAGTTGCGTAATTTTTTTTGTTAAAATGTGTACAAGTACGTAACACAACATAAATGTAACAAGTTATAGAAATTATATTCACATACTGACTTACTTGTTTTCAATAAGTTATTATTTATGCAGATCAAAATAAAAAATTTCAAGAAGTTACTTACTTCACTAATAAATGCAAATTCAAAATACTTATAACTATACCTAAGCAAGTAAGTGTAAGTATGTATTTTCCGGGATATTTTCTTATATTTCTTTACATAGGTACTTAATCGAACATAACAAGCTGGCACAGTGGTTTAAGCACATGTTGTCCGTAGAAGTACTAAAATAATTTCTTTCCTTCGGTTGTTCGTATGGCTTTTCGTTATGGTCCAATATCCTTCGTCATTGGAATAAAATAAATAAGTAGCTCCAAAAGAAAAAATACTTGGTATTGGGACTTTACGGTGTAAAAGTTAGAAAGTCTGACTGACAGTTGCATACTCTTAAAAAAAAGTCTTACACCCTTTCTTTGCCTGAAGGAGTGTCATTTAAACCCACCAGATAGGGTACAAGAAAAGGCAAACAGCCGTAAGTGCAAACAAAGAAGA
Source organism: Hybos culiciformis (assembly GCA_964007475.1). Taxonomy (NCBI): domain Eukaryota; kingdom Metazoa; phylum Arthropoda; class Insecta; order Diptera; family Hybotidae; genus Hybos; species Hybos culiciformis. The sequence continues at coordinate 28,408,500 of OZ023273.1, read as the reverse complement.
CCTGCCCTTATCCACCGAATCTTAATCAACTTTATTTTTAATGAATCGTTCATAACTATGTAGCATATAACTTTATTCTTCTTATAACAAAGCCATTATAAGTATATTTCAAAATACCTCTTAATTACCACGCACCATACTTAATTATTTATTAGTTATCGATATCATCTGATAAAGTAAGTATACGTAATAGATAAAATGAGTCACATTATTTTGTCGACTTGTAAATAACAATTTCCTCCACGAAATATGTAAGTATGTATTTTAACTTTTTTCCCAAATTCTCATAAATATAAAATTTTTTTTAAACTTTTTTAATATATATATACCTACCTCTATTTATAATACTTAACAATAAAAACAAAATTAGCAATAAATTTATACTAGCTAGGTATTAGTATGAGTCATAGTTGCGAATTCTTTTTAAAATGACAGACGTTTTTATATAAATAAGTAGAGATATATATTTTAATACTTAAGAACGTATATAAGTACGTATAAACAACAATACCTAGATAAGTAGATATATATTTTTTTAAATTTATAAATTTCAGTATAATTTTTATATCAAAACACGCGAAGAATCATTTTAATTGGAAGAAAAAAAAATAAGTTTTTGCTTAAAATATTTTATTAGACTGTAACACCTGTTTCTAAACAAAACGGCTGTCTTACACAAAATAAGATAGTCTTACATTTATTTGAGGAAAGAATTGTTAGTTTATGTAATTTTATTGTTATTTGAATTCGTGTATCTACATTAAGTATAGTTAGTTGAATTTATAGTTCCTGTTCGTTTGTATTTTAATCTCGCTTTTAATTCAGCACTCAAAAACTTTTAAATATTAACGAAACTTGCTTCTGAATTTAGGACCATTAAAACTAATGTATATATATACATATACTTACTTAAATTATTTATTGAAAAAAAATACACCAACATCTAATTTTTTTATCACAATTAAGTAGTATAATAAATGCAAAATAATTAACATCAAGTTGCAAATATAATATAGAAGCAAGCAAAATCCTAACTACAATAACTATACTTAATAATGATGATTAGTTTATTGAATGTACTTAAGTAAGTATTAACTTAAATCCCTGATTAAATCTATCAAAACAATGAATTATATTTGTTCAAAAATGTACCTAACTAAGCACAAATGGTCCAAATGACATTATTATCATATTTCAAAAATTATTACTTATTATTTTTACTCACTTGTTAAAAAAAAATTTATTTTTCGAATAAGTTTTTTTTTTTTTTTGCAATATCTTATAAATTCATATTTTTTTTCTGTGTTCATTTTTAAGCGATTATATATTGCACATAGGTATATATACAGTGTGTATGTGGGAAGAGTAATATAAAATTATACTGCCGTAAGATTTAATTTCTTATTCCAGTTAGAATGAATTACAAGTACCCATCCTTATATTTTAAGAATTTTGAATTCTCTTATTATAGGGAATAAAATAATAGAAAAAATTCTACTTTTCAAATTTATTTTATAAATTAAGTAATTTACGGTAATTTAATATATAGATTTATGCAAAACAATTGATCGTCGAGGCATGTACTTATGTAAATACATCGTTACCTACCTTACTTATTTACAACTTTTTGTTGTGAATAGGTAGTCTTATAAGGATTGGGACTTACTTAGCAATTACCCATAAGGCTAAAACCTCGTTTCAGACGTAAATAAGTAGGCACCATACCAACTTAATTAAGTAATAAGGAACAATAAAAAAAAACAAAATTTACTTATACTTAAGTACTTCATAACCGTTCATAACTAATAAATTAATTATACTTACTTTGAAATGAATTTAAAGCAAAATAAAAATTATAATATTTTTTTTTGTTTTCAGAATTCGATATACATATATATACTTATTCTGAGAAAAAAAAAAAACAAATCTTAATCAAAATGCGGGATAATTTTATATTGGAATTGGGAAGCTTGAAATTAATAAATTAAAATATGCCAACTTAAATGACAAATTACTTACTTACTCATGAAAAAAAAAATACTTGATAAAAAACATATTCTTTTAATAAGTAGGTACACTTTTTAATATAAGGCAAAATATTACTTATACTTAATATCAACAATTGATTGCTGCGCTTTTGTGTTTTTTTTTTAATAAAATTATATTTATTTAATGAAATCAGAAAAAAATAAATAAATAAGTAAAAAATATCGGAATAAGAAAACTGAAATCATTCCACATTTGCCTTTCAAGTTCTGTTCTTTTATCGGAACTGTTAAGTCCAAACATTCATATTTATATAAAAATAAACACTCTTTAGAAATAAATAAATAAATTAATTTATAATGCTTTTTTATGCAACCGCAGATTAAAATCAAACAAAGAAAAAATGTTGAATATTGAAATTTATTCCCTAAAAAAAGTAATAAAGATCTTATTGGGACTCTTTTAAGAACGAGTTTAAGAACTTTGACTTTACAATTATAATATAAAAGCCTAAAAAATATATAAGTATGTATGATGCCTTTATGTTATATCGCGTACGCGTAACAACGACGTAACCATAAAAGCCTCGATAATAGCTTATACAAAACGGTTTTTAATGTTTGTTCATACACTAATTATTAATTCCGTGATAAAACAATTTAAATAATATGCGGTAAGTAATTGAGTTTTAATATTCAACGAATAAAAATTTATAACAATTAAAATGTAAAATACTTAAATTTTTCAAGGTTTCGAAAATTTTAGTACTTACATATTTTAAGTGAAAAAACAAAATAGTTAAATCGCCTTAATCGCATTTTATGAACCTTACATAATCCTTAGAATGTGCTTATACTTGCTTTTGTTTTTAAAAATTTGCCTTCGTTATAATTTATAGTACGATTCAAATCATTTGTCCTATATAAGAAATAGTAAAATTCGAATAAAACTTCTGAATCGAAATAAATAAATAAATAAAATTAAAATCAGAAAATAATACAACTCTCTGGAAAGAAATTTATCAGATGTCCGATTTTATTACACTTTAATCATTTGAATTCAACATCCACAAGTTACAGCTTCTTGAAATTATATGGACAATTAACTTATTAGTTAGATACTTAGTATTTAGGTAACTTAGTTTATTAATTTTATCTTAAAATTGTAAAAAGTACATATATTAAAATAGCGAAAAGATTAAAAAAAAGAATGAATATTTATAACAAGAAAAAGTTTTTGCAACAACGAAAACAAAAAAAACCTTGAATTATATTCATTTCCTCTATGTAATCTTACTTTATAAGTAGGTATTTGTTTTATTTTCTATTTACAGAAACAATATTTATGCCATGCTTTAAATTTCTCAATAACTAAGTGGGTATCTACTAACTTTATGGAATTAACCATTTAATGAACATAAAAAAAAAAATTAATCTTACAATACTTTATTCTTTTATTTTATTAATATTTTTTTTATATTTTTTTTTCTCTTCTTTTGTTTATATTAAATTTGAAAACAATAGACACATTTAGAATAACAAAATATATGTTCATGTTTATAATAAGTTATTGTTTATTATTATTAATAATAAAGAATTACCTACTCACTTACTATTTATTTTTTATTTTTTTTATTTTTTATCAATAAATGAATGAATTGAAAAGAATGAAGAAAATAAAGTGTTTGTACCTATTTTGATTGTATTGTAGTTAGGTATAAACACATAAGGTAGGTATGAATAATAATAAAAGTTGTATACCTACATTATAAACGAAATACCTAAGTCTTCAATGACTTACTTCAATGACTTACTTAATTAGTTTTTATAGAATACTAAAAGACATAGATTGATGTAGGTAGGTACCTATGTAAGAAATTTTAATTTCTAATGCTTGTCAAATGTTTTAAAGGATCAGTTTACTTTTAGGTTGATGGTGTGTTGAAAATTGAAATCAAAATCTTAGGAATTAAAATTGTAGGTAAATCAATATATTAATCAAACAAATAAAAAGTTTTATTTACAGTTCTTTATAAAAAAAAAAAATAAAATAAACTAAATATCGATACTTGTCTGACAGGTCAAGATCAGTGTATTATAATTATTATGTTAACCTTGTGTGATGTAAATTTTTTGAATTCACTTAAGTAGGTACTTACCATTATTATTATTACTGTGGGCGTTTGCATAATTGTTATCCATAAAAATAAATCCAAAAAATATAAACAAAATAAATTTTATTAAAATCATTTTAATTATTTCCATTATTTTCTTTTTTTAACTTTAATTTTTATTTTTTTTCTGCACTAAATTAATTTAATATATTGATATTAAATTTCCTTTTATTGGATTTTGTTTATAAATTTAGCAGCAATTCTTAAAATATTATTGGTTCCCTTCCTAAATTGCCTGGCTGGTCTTTATGAATGATTTAAATCGAGTTGAATTCAAAATTCCTGACATTGACATTCTCTTTTTGAATTTTCTTTTTTTTTATTCTTTTTTTGTACCTATATAAATTTATTTTTTTACGGATAGGGTAAGTAGGTAAAAAAAAGGAAAATAATTTGAAAAAAAAAAAAAAACTTTGATTTTATTATTTTTGTCAAAAATAAAAATAAATGTTTTAAAAAATTAATTTAATTTATATTTTTTTATCACAACGCAAATTTTTTTTTTCATCTGTTAAATTAAAAATCTGAATTAAACGCACCGATTAAATTAAATTGAAATAAAAAAATTTAGTATTTTTATTAAAAATATTCTTTTGGTTTTCTTCTTTAATTATAAAAAATAAAATAAAAAAAACAAAACAAAAGAAAATAAATTTTTTTTTATCCGTAAAATAAAAACAGATCCATTGCCATCAAAATATTGAGAAGAACTGGAAAAAAAATGAAATTAAAAAATTTTGACACTTATATTTGTCAGTGTGACCATCTTTGGAAATTTTGAAAACTATAGTAAAAAGAAACTGAAATGAAAACGGACGTAAGCCCTGGTGTTCAACACAGCAAACAATTTGACGGAACACATATTTTTTATAGAATTTCTTGGTTTTAAATTAAAAATTAACTAAGAAATATGAATATAAAATATTTGATCATTTAGTAAAGTAGAATATAAATAAAAGTAACCAAAATAAAAACAAAAAGTAAGTTTGTTATTTATTACTTTTTAATTTATATTTAAAAGTGAATTGAACATCACAATTATGTACATATGCAGAAAATAAAATTATTGTTGCAGTTCTAGTGGAAAATCGAACAACTTTTTTTCCTATACAAAATGACTTTTTTGAAATAGCATACTTTATGGAGAATAATAAAATTTCGTAAAAATAATAAAAGGAAAAAATTTAATTTTATTGAAAAAAGTTATAAATTCAAAAATCGCGTTCTCTCAGTCCAAAGTTAATAATTTCAACATTTAATTTTAAGCAGTTCGCATATCTCTAGCTTTTATATCATTCAAAAAAATTAATTTAATGGCAACATTTTAAGTGTTACCCTGCTTATATGTTGAATGAAATCTTACCGTTTTGCAGAAATGTCTGCATGACATCTGCAAAATTGTTTTAAAAAATATCAAAACAAAATTGGTGGATTTATTGGTGTATTGGTTGCAAGTTTGTTCCTTCCACTGTTAAGAGACCTCTCACTGTGAAAAATTGGTCTTGGTTTTGCCATTAAGGAATAAGGAAGTATAAATACGAGAAATTCATTCCATACATACAATTCAAATAAAAAATTGATATCACTATCCCAATTGTGGGTAATGAGATGGTGATTTCATATAGACCGACATTTTTTGTTTCATTATTTTAATTTGAATTTTTTATATGGAATGAATTTCTCTTATTTATACTTTATGGTTTTGCTTTGATTAAAGGGTTAATACAATCTCGACTAAAGTGATTTTTTGATATGTTCCATCCACGGTGAGTGAGCTCAATTTTTAAAATTTTGGTTTTTTTTTTACTCAAATTGGACTTTGAAAAACTTGAACATATTTTCTGAGATTATGAAGTAAAGGAAACAGATCATAAAAATAATTTAACGCAGAAATAGGTATATCTAAAATATCACTTTCCAGGACTATTGACGTAGACTTTTGAATTTTTAATTAATTTCATTTAATTTTAAAATTTATTTAATTTTTTTGATAAATTGCAGTTTTTGCTTTATTTCTGCGTTTGAATTTTTTCTCAACGGGTTTAAGTGGTTTAACGAAAGTAGTTATTTGTAGATTGCAGATAGATAAACCAAATGGATATAGATTTTAAAATTTTTTTTCATCACACCAACAATAATTAATCTTGTATAATTAACTACATTTAATCAGTGGCGGATGTTAGATTTTTGTGAAAAGAAATACCGAAATCGTCTAAATCCAACCTAAAGGCTTTATTCTGTTTAAAATCAATTTTTGTTGCTCTTGTTTGTCTAATTAATTTACTTTTTGTTTTTATATTTTTACGAATCAAATTAAAATTATGATAATAATATTTTTTAATAATATAGGAATATATATTTAAATTATTTTAGAAAACATTAAATTTTACTTCATAATTTGAAAAATACAATACTTTGTTCTTAAATTAAGACTAAATAATAAAGCTACTCATATGTAATTTAATTACTACTTATTTAACTAGATTAATCTAACAGATATTCTTTAAATCACAAATATTGTGCTCATCATAGACTAGAATTATAAATTATCATAATACTAATGAGGTAATGGATTTCGAATAACTAATGATCAATGTTCTAAGATTCTAAATCACAAAGTTTTCTTAACTTCTACATATATATTAAATTGGTGACATTATTTTCTGATACTGACACTGGTTTTGGTTCCTATTTCTTTTACGTACATAATAATTTTAAGAGTTTTTTTGCTTTAAAGTTATGATAAAAAAAAAAACAACACAAACACTTAGATCAAGTGGACAACTGAAAAATTCACACAAATTCTAGCCCGAGGTGGGGATCGAACCCACGACCGAATACACTGACAATATACCACTACACCATGACGTCCCACTTGTATTATAGCAAAATTTGCCTTTATAAATCTAATTCTGTGCTAAAATGTTTCAAAATTAAATACACTATAACATTAATCACATTTAAAAATCTTCGTTTACTTGAAAATAAAAACTTTAACTAATTTATCACTAAGAATGATATTATAAATTCTTTCAAACTGGTTTTGTAGGATGAAAATACAACTAAGTATAATCACTAATCCTTAATTACAAAAATCCCTTTTAGCTCAAAACGTTCTTCCCAAATATACCTACTAAACTTATTCAAGATATGACATATAATGATTCAATTAAACAGTTGATCAAAAATGGGTAATAATTGTATGGAATGAGATCCATTTTCATTTTTAAATACTAGCCAATACAAAAAGTATTTATGTATAATCATTTAATTTTCATTATCATCATCATCATTAATTATAAGTTCTGTACTATTAGTTAATATTTTTGGATTTGTTGTTGAAACTAATGTAATTCCTCCAATTTGTGACTTCCGTACAGGAACTATTGGCAATGTTGTTTCTGCGTAAACTCTGGACGATTTTCGTAGCAATTGATTGGATTTTCGTTTCTTGTATAAATAAATTAGTAATGAAGCAGCCAATGCAAGGCATATTATTGTAGATACCGCAATATAAACATTACTCATTTGAGAGGAGTCTGTAATGATGTAAAAATAAAATTAGGAATCAGGTTTAAAATGCTTGGTACATATATTAAACAGAAAAATATTTAGTTGTTTTGTTAATGTTAATAACAAACAAATGTACTTACATATTTCATTTATGTCCAGACCACTGTCAACGGATCCTCCATCACCCGAATCAATGCAGAACGGTGGTGCGTATCCTTCAAAACAATGACAATTTCCTCTGCTATTACAAACCCCATTTCCATTACAATTATCAGCACAATTTGGTTGAAAAGTCTCTTCGATCTCAATACATTTTTGATTAACACACATTCCATTACTACCACATTTGGCTCCGTTTGGAGTCATGCCCAGGTCTGGTGAACCATCACCTGGGTAAATTTCAGTTACTTGGCATAAGCGTAAGAATCCTTCGGTATTACGTTTGTAACTTGAGAAAATTTTTGTACTACTTAATGAGTACTTTTCAGCATTTAAGTCTAATCGAGTTCTGGTTGCATACTTATTTGAGCATTGTAATGCCCCACATTTAATATCTGTTTCATGGCATCTTTTATAATTATTTGAATATGAATCATAACCACAATGACCGTGCATATTGCCTCGAACATTTTGTTCATAACAAGATTCTTCACTTAAAGCATTCGAACCGTACAAACTCATGCATTGCTCATTACGTGATCCACATAAGCCCTCAAAACAATATCCGTTTCCATTATCACAAGAAGTAGCATCTTGCTTAAAAACATCAGTTGGGCAATATTCCTTTTTACCTGAACAGTATTCTGGTAAGTCACATTCCGAGCTCGATTCACGACAAGGAACTCCCAATAGCTTTAAATCACATGTACTTATATCACAACATTCTCCAGTTGCACAAGTAGCATTTGTTCGAAGTTGGCAAGTGTGGGGATTGCAGCAATTACTGTCACAATATTCTGGTAGTCCACAATCACATTCTTCACCCGGTTCTACGAATCCATTTCCGCAAGTCGATGATTTGAATAATTTTTTAGGCTTATTACGAAGACATTGATGTGCACTATTCGATAAAAAATTGTTGATTTGTTGTATGCTACAAGAACTCCAATGATGAATAGGTGCTGATGATGTTGTTTCAGCCATAATACAATTTTTAATATGACAACGACAAAATGTTAAATCTTCATCATGTTTCATACCAAAATTATGACCCATTTCATGAGCTATTGTAGAAGCAACAGCTGATATTACTGAAGAATGCCTAACTGCAACTCCACCTGAACTACTTTTTGAGCACATAGTTGCAACATAGGCTTTTCCAACAACATTGTTTGCAAATTTTACATTGGTTAATAAATAAGCATTATCGTGTGGGTGAAGCCGCGATAATTTGGTACTTCTGTACTCCATAAAATTTTTTAATGTACTTTCACTATCTCTTGACACTAATATTTCATCTTTTTCTGTCCAAATTACAACACCAGTTAAAGCAACAAAAACGTTCAGTGGTAAATACAGCTAAAAAAAAGTTCTATCATTAGCACTGATGAATTTGATTAAGTTGAATTAAATCGATGTAAGTGTTAATTTAATTAGAATAATAATTATTTATTGTACTTACTGCGTTAATTATATTAACCAGATTTTTGCAATAATTATGAATATCGTTTACGTTTTTGTTGAAAGCGTTATAAACACTATTATCAATTACTAAAACAAATTCGACATATGACGATTGATGATTAGCATTAAAAGGCCCCTTTATGGTCTCAAATGATCGCTTATGCTAAAAGTAAATTAAGAGAAATGATTATTAAAAAAAATATGTCAACCAAATATTTAAATAGAATAATAGATAAACATTTCATACTTCATTTGCTACAAAATAAAAAATTTCAATTCCATTTAATTACTTACTCTAAAAATTCTTGCAAACTCATCGTGGTGATGTCTACGGTGGTTAACATGCTGATCGCTTGTTCCAGATGTATCTACACCGCATTTTCCTTTTTGAATCAAATCAGAACTTTTAAATAGATAATGTTGGTCAGATATTTTAGCATCTGGTTCAGAATGTATAAAATATGTTTGATTGCCGTCAAAAATAACACCATTCATTCCGCCACTGCATGTTGAAATGGCGATTTTGGAATCAACTTTCCCTTCAATTGTACCCTTAAAATTGAATTTATATCGTTCATAAAAGTATTTAATGTTATTGATAATAATTTTAATTTACCTGATAATTACAAAAGTTTCCATCTTTGACACTAAATTCTTCTTCTTTTCCATTTGGATTTTGAATTTGAATAAAATGTTCACTAGGAAGCAAATCATCCATCAAATGAAGTTTAGCTTCAATGTTTTCTTCTTCAATTCGGTATTTAAATTGAAATTCATTTAAATTAGAACTTTCCTGTTAAAAATTAGAAACAATTTTACATTATCTTTAATCGTATTATGTATTGTACTTTATTAAAAAATTAAATTTTTTTCTTACGTAGGCTCAGATTAATTTTTACTACACTTTTAAATATACATTACATATAATCAAAAAGCATGTATATAAAGAGGAATCAGTCCCATACAAAAAAAAGAATTAAAATAGTGAAACAAAAAATCCATATCACAACCCCATGAGCTTTTTTTTTTGAATTTTTTGAGAAATCCACTCTCACAAAAGCTTTTAAAACTTTCAAAATAACAACATTTCTATACAATTTTTATAGTTTTAAAAGCTTTTGTGAGAGTGGAATTCTCAAAAAATTCAAAAAAAAAGCTCATGGGGTTGTGATATGGATTTTTTGTTTCACTATTTTAATTCTTTTTTTTGTATGGGACTGATTCCTCTTTATATACATGCTTTTTGATATAATCATAAAGGAAGTATAAATAGAGAAACTAGTCCCATACAAAAAATGCAAATACAAATAGTGAAACAAAAAATCCATATCACAACCCCATGAGCTTTTTTTTTGTATTTTTTGAGAATTCCACTCTCACAAGAGCTTTTAAAACTTTAAAAATTGTATAGAACTGGTTGTTATTTTGAATGTTTTAAAGCTTTTGTGAGAGTGGAATTCTCAAAAAATACAAAAAAAAAGCTCATGGGGTTGTGATATGGATTTTTTGTTTCACTATTTGTATTTGCTTTTTTTGTATGGGACTAGTTTCTCTATTTATACTTCCTTTATGATATAATGTATTTAAAGTTCTTATAATAATGTGAAAGTTATATGAAAAATGATTTTTAAAAGAAAATCGAAAAAATTAGGTGTCATAATATTTTCATTTGGCTGCCTTTAATAATAATATTTATTATAAATCGATTTAATTTACCTCTAAATTATCTTTGGCAGCTCTTTTTCTTCTTGTGTTAAATATTTGTGGTTTTATCAATGAGTAAGTGGAAAATTCATTTAAAGGCTGGAATAATTGACTTTGTTTATCAACTGAAAATAAAAAGAATTAAAATCAGTTAATTAAGTAAAAAATCAATAAATGAATAAACGTTATTTTGATAACTAAATTTAATTTTTACGCTTTAATTGAGAATTTTTTTATTGTCTTGTAGTATCCATTCCTTTTATTTGCATTATATGAATTATCCTTTTAAGAACATTCTTCACATAGTTAAGTTCGAATGTGTGAAAAACCATTACTCAGCAATATAACAATTTAACAACCAATTCATTAAAATCTTATAAAAAGAATTTACACTCGATTTCGAATAAGAGTTAATACACATAAATCTTTAAGATTTTAAGTAAAAACACTATTTTTTAATAGTTCTGAATCCTAAATAAGCTCCTTATGGTTAATGGATTTTCATTGACATAAGAAGAAATAATAGGTGCCAGATACTGATATTGGTGTTTTCGATATGAAGGTGGGTGGTACGAGAGAAATATACATATATATCATATCATATTTATAGGTTAAGGGAAGAATCCCCAAATAGCCTTTAAAATTTAAGATTTCAATTAAAAATGATAAAAAGAATATCATATTTATTAATTATATAAGACACCATGGCTAATTCTTTTATAAGATTATTGAGTCCATTGAATTTTTTTTTAACATTAAGGTATGAATTCCGTCTGGTTATTGCTTAAATTTTGTGTAAGTATAAATGTGTCATCAAACGAATTAATTTTTATCTATTTGCGGTTTTTTTGGTTAACGTGTTAATGAATGCATACCAATAATATTTCTTTTTTTAAAAAATAAAAAATAAAACTTAAATATTTTACTTATTGTCAAATTAATAAAAAACGAAGACCTCAAAAGATAAAAAAAAACAAAAAATTAACATAATTATCTATTTATTAAAATTATCGCAAAAAAAACACTTTTTATACGAAATACGATGAACGTTTCTTAACTTTAAATTAAACTGGTTAGTAGGTATAATTTTTTTTAAAATTTATTTACTTAACAAAAAATTCTTCAAGTTGTCAAAAATTAGATATGATGTGAGTTTAACTAATTTACAGAAATCATTGATTTTCTTTTTCTAATAAAGGTTCTCTTTTAAACTTGCAATTTTTGATAAATTAAAGTTAATTTTAAATTGTTGTTGGATTAGTGTTCTATTTAAGGGATAACCATAAATATCCTAACCTTTTAAAAATATTAGAGTAGGTATCCAATTTGTTTTATAACAATTATAAATATCTATTTGCTTTAACAAACCGGAATTTTGAAATTGAAATTAAAAATTAATGCAATAATTTCTTAAAACTGAATCATTAAATTATAATAAAATATTTACCTAAGCTATTAATGTATTTAAAATTGAATTTATTTTCTGTGACACAATTAGCTCGTTTCTTAATTTTAATCACTAATCCCTCTTAATTGTTCTTTAAAACAAAGTTTTACTGACTCATCAAAATATTATTATTACTCTATAACAGGTAGGTACACATATAATTAAAAAGTAAAGCTTGCGTTATCAACATCTGATTCCATATATTATTATTATTATTTTGAATATTATACATATACAACAGATATACTCAGGTACATAAATAATATCAACTTTTACTACAAACAGGTTTATAGTAAAAGTTTTTTTTTTTTAGCTTCCAAAGAAAAAAGCTTATTTCATTCATAAAATGTTTTAAATTTTCTAGTCGTGTGCGAGGCAAGAATTATTTTTTTTTTTAATTTAAAATATAAATAAATGCACACTTCTATCTAATAAAATAGCGAGTCATACATTATTTCTTTAGAAGTATCTCAAAATAAATCCAATCATCTCATAATTTAACAAATTAATAGTGACTCATTTTTATCAAAGAAAAAATAAATGTAATTTTTAATGAAAAGAAATTAATGGTTTTTTTTAACTTTCTTTGTTTATTATAAAAATTTAAATTACATGCATTCCATTCATAAAAAAAGGAATAAGAAGGGAAAATCCTATAGCAAAAAAAAAAAATTGCATTGTTTACATTTTTTATGAATTTTCTTAACTAACTATTTAATATTTGATTGAACAAAGAAATGAATATGGAATTTCCTGAAAAGCTTTAAGTTTTTTTTTTTTTTTTCAAAGGACATATTTCACATTTATACAATTATGTATAAGTAAAAAATATAATTTTGCATGTACATACACATAATAAATTATGAAAGAAAATCTTTTAACAAAAAAAATTATTGAATAATGGAATGTTATCAATAATTCTAAAATTTATAGGTATTTAAATTTACAAGTGTTTTGAAATTTGTTTCAGAAATTCGTCTACTAGGCCAATGGATTCAAATTATAATAGGATAATTTTTCCACATTATAACAAAAATCATCTCCAGCAACCGAAATAAAAATCAGATATTATAGCCGGATAATGTTAAAAATTAAATTACATATTCATAAAAAAATTTCTATTTTTTTATTCCAACTGGTTTTATTTTTTTATTTCGATTAATCATTAAATTCCCCGTTTATATTTATTTAAATTTTATTATTCCTTTACAAATACGTAACTTTGTGCGGTTTTGAAATATGGAAGACGTATAGTAATTTATATCACTAAATTAAAATTATTATCAATATTGAAGCCTTTTTTTTTCTAATGTCTGAGAATTAGGATAATATATTTATAAGTAATTAATAATTAATATCATATTAACTATATTAGTCCTAATCATTGAGTCATGATTAGGATTAGGCATTGATTGTGATTATTTATATATATATTTTTGATTTATACTATTTTAAATTTATATTGTAAATATCTAAATGTCACTCTCTTGAATTCATTATGAATTCACTATGAATTCAACTTATAACTTTGTAGACATACCTTATCATAGCTTTTTTTTTTAAATGTAGATAAAAAATATTTTCTATTTAAATTTTTTTTTTAATAATTTAATTAGTTATATATAAAACGGTATAAGTCCTATGTATTTAAAATATAAGCCGCCAAATGTTCAAATAATTATCTGTCAGAATTCATAGATTGTTTTTTATAAATACATATGTGTTGAATTGAGTTCATAAAAAAATATTCTTTTTTTTCTCAACTATGAGATGATGAGCTTAATAAATATTTAAAATTTTAAAATAATAATATTTCGGAAATTAGTTTATTGACCTTCTTAAAAATTTCAATCATATACTTAGTATCTATATCTATTTTTCTGTTTATTATTAAAACTAAAAAGAAAATTAAATAATATTTTTTATTATTTTCTTACCGTCATTTAAATTTGTTTTAAAGCTAAGAGTGTTATCAATTATTGATAAATAAAAAGTTATTAAAAAAATTTCCAAAATTTTATTCATTTTTGTTTTTTTTTTGTTATTATGTTAAAAATAATTTAATTTCTTAATTTATAAAACAATTAATAAAGTCATTCCATTTAACAAAGAAGTTAATAAAATATTTTGATTTATGTCAAAAAAAAAAAAGAAACACAAAAAATATTTATCTTTTTGAGCGCACAATTTTAGTTTAATAACCGACTAACTTCGCTCTCAGGAAACAACTAACTAACTAAGTGTTTTGAAAATATGTTATAAAAATTTATACATAAAGTTAAAAAAAAAATAAAAAAAAAATACCGGCTCATTTGTTGACTGGAAATATTTATTATGAATAAAAAAAATAAAAGTAATAATAATAAAGCGAAAAAAAAAACCCTTGCGAATATGTGGTGGTATTTTTATTTACAATTTTTTCATAATCAATTTCATGTGTTATATTATGATGATGGTTCTTCTAGCTAGAGGTTGATGATTAATACAAATTTTTTATTTTTTTTTTAAGAATAACACTATGTATAAGAGAGTGTGTGTTTAAAAAAATTTTATGTTGCAAATTAAAGTATGTACATATATATACATGAATATGAACGAAAACGAACTTTTCTTTTTTGAATAGATACATAAAAAAAATTATAATATACTTATGAGATATTATTATGTATAAATAATGCATTATGTATTTTTATTTAGCTTTCAAATTGAATTGTAGCTTTTTCGTAAACTTCTAAAACCATTTTTAGTTCTTGCTTGGAGGAAAAACCGTGACTTATTCCTCGTTTAAGCTTGATGTTTTCGAAGATTGAAATAAAGTTAAAATCTAGATCTAAGTCGAACCAAAAAAAAATATCGTTAATATAAAAAAATAAAATGAACAAATTAAAATTTAATTTAATTTAAATTTCATATTAGGTATAATTAATTTGTTTATCTGAAAATAATATTAATTTTACTCAAGATTTTTAGTCCGGACTAAAATGAAGATTTTTCTCTCTCTAATCTTCGAAAACATTCAGTATAAACATCATGTGAGAGTCGGTTTGTAAATAATAATTATCTCTTACTCTTTTTCCGCTCAAAAAATATTCTATTTTCTCTCAACTTACTAATTGACAGTTTTTCATCAAGATTTTTAGTTCGGACTAAAATCTTCATTGTAATCTTCGAAAACATCTAGTCTAAACATGGGGTTAAAAGGATTTAAAATTATTGTTTTTATATTTTTTTCAATATTATAATTATGTTTTTTTTTTTTAAATAAACATCTATGTATACGACTAATCTGACCAGATCACTGCAAATTTATAATATAATTTAGGTTAAAAAAGATTTTAATGCGTTGGGGATCGTTATGTTGTATTTAGTGCTATAGAATTTAGATCACTAAATGGAGTATTATATGCGTCAATACACATGCAATCATTTAGATGCATCTGCGTAAATAATGAAAAAATTTAGATGCATCAGCGTATATAATGAAAAAATTTAGATGCATCAGCGTAAATAATGAAATCATTTAGATGTTTCGTATTGAATATTACGTAATACCTGAACAAACATAATATCTCTCACAATATTTCAATACAGCCAAATACAAAAAAAAAAATGAGAAAAAATGAGAAGAAAAAATATTCTCTCTTTGCAACTACCTCTCCCCTACGCATTAAAACAGTATATTGGATATGTAAACTAAATTTGTTATACAACTCGTTCTGTATTTACACAAAAATACATTGACACTTGTCAATTTATATCACTCGAATTTATACCCTTCGGTCTCGTGATATAAGTATTGACTCGTGTCAATGTATTTTTGTGTATACAAAACTCTTAATTAATAACAAATTTAGTTTACATATACAATAATCTACTATAAAATTATTATTTATAATTATATTTTTTGCAATATTAACTTTAAAAAACATAGAAAATATCTTTTTTTAAGAATAAACATTTATGTAGATCTAATCTGACCTGCATATTTACAGTACAATTTAGTAAATGTTAATATAAAATACATAATTGGTTGTGAATGGTTTATTTCTTAGTTTTCTTTTTTTTTACAGAAGGTTAAGGACATAATCAGTTTATAATTCAAATAATGTTAAAAAAAATATTTGAAATTTTTAGAAATATGTTATACATAAAAAAGAGAGAAAATTTAAATATGTAAGGTAGCATGTACACATAAAAATATTATCATAAAAAAAACTACATTATACACCTTTTATAAATTATTTTAAAGGATTTTTCCTTTTATTATGAAATTATAATTTAAGGTTTTATCAATGACTAACTGCGGGAAATATTACTCTTTAAATATTTATATTGATTCTTATCTTCGTGAAGAAAAAAGCAAATTAAATAAATATTTACAAGTATTTAATAACTTTTGTTTGACATATTAAAGCTTATGAAGACAAAAAGATATCCTTATTTTTGTTTTTTTAATAAAGATAAATAAAATAACAAAAAAAAACTCTAATAGGGATTTCCGTAAACTTTAGTATGTATTGATAGTTTCATTGTTTTTAACTATATTTTATTTAGCAAAGAATTAATATTCTAGATTAAAAAATTAAGAACGAAAGGTTTCTTTTTTTTTCTTAGGTTACCCCCCATTTACATAGGCTGTTTTCGAAGATTAAAATGAAGATTTTTTTAAAATGTGTGTGTAAAATTTGTATAAAATTTTTTCATTTTATACCCACATGAAAAAATTTTATACAAATTTTACACACACACATTCAACAAAAATCTTCATTTTAATCTCCGAAAACTGCCTGTGTAAATGGGGGGTTATTGTTTCATTTCTATTGGTTGGGAAGAGTTAATTACCAGAGTTAATTACAAGACAAAAAAATAAAATAAAAAATAGTCTTTTTATTTATGAGAATATTATCAAGTTGAAAATCGTGGAAGAGATGTAAAAAAGAATATTAGAGGAAAGTAAATATCTACATATATGTATAAAATAATAACATCAATCAAAGAAATATTTTCATGTAAAATTTTAGAATAAAATGGGTTATTTTAAAGTTTTTAATTTTTATGTACAAAATAATCAAAACATCAAAACATATTCAATATTCATATTTATTAATAAGTTCGATGGCTCTCATAAATAGTCCATATCTATAAATTTTTGAGATAATAAAGAAGAAGAAAGAATAATAATAATAAACATTTGTTTAGCTTGATCCATTTTAGTCAAAAAATAATAGAAGGTAATCAAAATCATTGACATATCTAAATACATTGGTGAATAAAATTTTTTCATTTATCTAATATTATTTTTAACAAATTTTTTGTTTATCTCTTTTTTTTCTGGAGTATATATTAATAATGCTCTATTCAATCAGCTGATTTAGAAAAACAATTCTTACGTTTTTTTCTACATAGTAAAAGCTATGTCTGAAGAAGCTTTTTTAATTCATAATTGTAAAAATCTTTAAAAGTTATATTTGATTGATTCTAAAAATTTTTGTTTCAAATAAAAGGTTACTTAAAGCTAGTTTTAGTTATTTTCGAGGAGTTAATACTCTGATATTTGTGGGTCAAATTACTGAATATATACTTGAAATATATTTTCCACACAAATTGCCATATTCCTAAACAAATTACTATGAAAAATACATTTCTTATCCAAATTCTATGGAGAACTATATTTTCTGAATAAACTTTTATTATGAATAAACTATTTTGAAGAATTTCTTTGATAGAAATATCGGTAGTACCTATCTAATATACATAATTCATAATTTTTTATTTCTTTGGTAGGTATATAATAGTTTAACAAAAATTTACTTTTATTGATATTATTTCAATTAAATTGATAAAATTGTAACTAATAATATTTATACATTTTAAAATTATTTTATTTTTATTTTTTTGTTTTTATTTTCATCTTCCATTTCCTATTCATTTATTAATTTTCAACTAGCTCGCTTTCTTTTATTATAATATCGCTGTTTTTTTTCTAAATTGCCTTTTATAAAATTGGGGTTTTTTACTTTTTTTTTGATAATTTTTATTAAGTTTATTGTGATAGTTGTATAAGTATAAGAAAATTTAAATTTTATACAAAAGATATATATGAATTATGTACATTATAGCGTATTATATAAACGAATTAAATCGAAGGCTTAAATTTTAAGAAAAAATAAAAGTACTTGATTATTCTTTTTTTTTTTAAATCATTTTTAAAATTTATTTTATTCAATTTGTTGTTTTCTTATCAGTCTACTTGTCTTAGAAGGTACTTATAGTATGTACTGTTAGTAAGTTAAAAATATTTTAGAATAATTACATAAAATCTTAAAGTAAATAAGTTACATAAAATTATTATTTTACAGGTACTTAACTCCCTATAAAATATAGTAGTTCGGTTATTTTATTTTTTTTTTTTAAATTAACTAAAATACATTAGATATGTAATATTATTAAAAAGTTTGCTAAATTTACAGGAACACGAAACTTATGTTACTACCAATAATAATAAAGGAACTTTTTTTTCACTATAGTTGTTGTTCTTTAATTTTATTTAAAATACGTAATGGCAGGAATATTTTAATAATGTTTTAATAATTTTAATAATGTTAAATATATTTTTAAGTACAATTATAAAAATGTTATATTCTTTTCTACATAATACATATTTTTTACTTTTTTAATTATACATTAATTAATTTAATTATACATTTAAGTAAAAAAATCGATAAATATTCAATGATTATATGTCTAAAAATGCAGTTATAAATTATTATAAAATAAATAAAATACTTAGTTAAATTTAATTTTTATCAGTTTTTGGTTTAACATTTATCTAATTCTGCAAATATTTTCCATCGATCATCGAAGATTTGTTGATTTGCTTCCTCGTTATGCCTTTTCATTGTGAACCAAGCATGAATAACGAATATTAGAACTAGTATTGAAGTAACAGTTACAATGCAACACAATATAATGTAAATCCACATGTCGAAATCTAGAAAAATAATTAAAAATCTATTATTTATTTGTTTGCATAATTTATCATAATATAATAATATATGTACAATCAAAATCATATAAGAAAATTTAATTTAAAATTTTTAACATATTTACGTGAATTTTCATTGTTCTCAATACAAAAAGGTGGTTCAAACTCTTCGAAACATTCACAAATTCCTTTTTCGTTACACATTCCATTTTCATTACAATTATAGGAACATGGATTATCACGATCAAAAATTGCTAAAAAATAAATTAAAAATGTTTTAAAATATTTTTTTTTTTGAAATAATGCAATCAAATAATTTTTAGAGAAAGATATAAGGTATAATTATAGAATCTAACCGGTTGCATTATTATAAATATCTGGAGGGCAAAATTCAGTAACACCGTTGCAGTATCTTTCTCCTCGACATCGATGATCTGAGTGCATTATTTGACAAGTATTTAAATCACAGCAATCACCCGTACCACATAATGCATTAGCGTTTAATTTACATGTCTTTGGATTGCAGCATTCATTTTTACAAGCTAATGCCAGGCCACAATCACATTCTTCACCTGGTTCGACAAAACCATTACCGCAATAGCTTTTTGAAGGATCAAAAATTTTCTTAGGTTTGTTCTTTAAACATAAATGTGATTCACTCGATATTGATTTGAGATACTGTTTTTTACTGCAGATACTCCATTGAATAATTGGTTTTAAATGAATTACTTCTGACATTATACATTTTTCGGCTTGGCATTTACAATTTGAAACATTTTCATCATGACTCAAACCAAGTACATGACCTATTTCGTGCGCTATTGTTGATGCAACTAGAGCAATATTCAAACTATGTTTGCTTACTAAGACTCCAGAATGTTCTATTGAACATATTACTTGAACATAGGCTTTTCCAATGACAGATTTATCAAAAGTATGATTTGTCAAAATTATTCCGAGATCACTGGGGTAGTTTTTACTCAACTTTGTTTCTCTATATTTTAAAAAGTTATCTAGAGTCTTCCCACTGTCGTTAGAAATTATAATTTTATTTTTCTTCCTCCAAATCACAACATCAGTAAGTACAATGAATAAATTAAACGGTGAATAAATCTAAAATAAAAATTAGTATACCTATTAAAAAAACCGGGATATAGTTTGAATTTTATTGAGACATACCGAATTAACCACACTAATAAGATCTTTACAATATTGATTAATGGATCCTACATTTTTACCGAATGATCTAAATAGGCTGTTGTCAATAACAATCACTGTTTCAATATAAGAAGATTTGAAATTAGCCCCAAATGGTCCTCGAATCATATCAACTGGGTGTTTACTCTGCAATTTAGAAAAATAATTTATTATTGATTATTATTATAAATTATAAGTAATGAAACCTGATAAGGGTTATTAATGTTATTATATTCAACCACAGGAAACATGAAAAGGTGTTATCTTTTTAAGTTAACTTGAAATCAGCTTAGGACTTCAGAATGTTTAAATCATCAGAATGTTTAAAATCATCAGTGTCAGCTTAGGACTCATCAGAATGTTTAAATGTATACCGAATAAGTTGCCTGGTTGAATGATAATTGTTATCAGATATCATAACTATTTACTAATCCTATTTCTTATAATACAGCTAGTGATATTAAATATGTTTTTTAATTCAATTAATTACCTTTTCTTGAATGTTATATTTTAATGTTTGATTTTCTCTGTTCACGGTTCGCGAAGCTTTATCATCTGTATTTTCTTGATCTAACATATAAAAAAAATTATTTGTTAATATTTATTTTTATAGTAGCTTGATTTATGGAAAAAGTTTTTGAAAATCATTTTATTTCATATTTATCACAAAAGTGTGAATTATTATGAAAACGATCATTATTATCAAACGACGACCGATCATAAATTTGTATTTCTTTTAAGCAAAATTTAAGTAAAATTATTATTAAATTTTAAAAGTCTAGTAAAACAACTGAGTTTCCTCTTACACTTTGTGTCAAATCTTCAAAATTTCAAATATTACAAACAAATGATACATTTAAAAATGATCACATAAGATTTATTTAGCAGATTCAACAAATTAAATGTTACAGTTTTCTTATTCCTAGGAATTTGCATAAATTCCTACTTTTGAGGTATTCGGACTTATGGAATGCATAGCACTATGTGAAATAGTAAATTGAATATTAATTTCATAATATTAGAGCCAATTTTTTTTGTAAGAATATTGAAATAATATTTTTCGGATTTTTATTTTTTTTTTATTCAAATATTATGAAACACAATGTTACCTACCTAATTTTAAACTTCCATTGCAATTCATTTGAGGGAAAAATAATGCCGCCGCCACAACGATTAAACACCATATTTGGTATTTGTCAACTACCATTTTTCATTCTTGGTTGACACTAATTTTTTTTTTGTTTCGAACTTTTTAACTTGTAATCCAAAAAATAATTTAATACTTATTATATATCTATAGTTCTTATAATAAAGTGAAATATTTTTAATAAATTTTTCTTAATTTTGATTAATTTTTTTTTAAACTTAAATTAGTACTTTAATTTTTATTTTAAATTTTTAAATTATAAATGAAGAATAAAAATATAGGTATATTTTAAAAAATATAGGTATATTTTTTAATTATCAAATAATTTATTTTGAATTTAATTTTTATTATAAATTTAGATACTTTATTATTATTAATTTTTTTTGCAGTTTTTAATGAAAAATATAATGATATTTAATTTAATTTAATATTATTTAAAACAATTTTCATTAATATTTTTAATTTTTAATTTAAATTATTATTATTTTAAAAAAATTCAATCGTCCGTTTAAATTTATGTAGGTATTTATAGACAGATAATTTGTGTTAAACTGAATTTTGTTTATTATTAATAAAAAATATTGTTATCATTAGCCGACAAATTTTCAATAACTCCCACCGAAAGAAAAAATTAGTTTATTTACAATTTTTTTTCATAAAATTATGAGGTGGACCAAAATAAAAAAAAAAATCAACAGAAAATTACGAGAACATTGAAGTTTTGATTTAAAAGATGAGTTTTGACTTAAAATAAAATGTACAAGATACGTGTCGGTCGAATTAATAGTGGTGAAACTTAACAAAATATTGTTCCACTTTTGTTGCACAAGTTAGAAAAAGATGAAAGTGTATTAGTCTCTTAGATATTAGTATCTTATATTTTTCGAAATGCAAAACAAAACTAGATCAAAACTAGAACAAAGTTATTATAACAATTGAACTTTAGTATGTATATGGAAATGTTTTCCTATAATAATATTTTTGTTTTAAATCCTGTATTCTATTTCAACAAAATATAGATGTTCGATCCGTCTCAATTAAATTTATTTTATGAATGGGCTAGTAGAATTACTATAAAATTTTTTTTGTGAAATTTTTGCTATAATATAACTAAGTATATCATATATAATATATTAGAAGAATTTTAATTATATTCATTATTATAGTTATTATTATATTTCATTCACCGTCAATATAAATTTCAAGCCCTCTACAAAGTATAAAAACAAATACATTCAAAGCATCTCGCATAAAAACCAAAACAAATGTATGAAACTATATGAAAATTTTTATATGAAACTTAAAGATTGGTCTGTAAAATTGGATTAAAACCAAAATAAAACATAATTTAATTTATTATATAATTAATATTAATTTTTACGCAAAAAAGTAGACAGTTTTGAATAAAAATTTGGTTTGATCACACACCAATTTTCAATTTTTGTATTTTCATACAAAATTTCATTATTATGATTCTCATCACTATGAGATTTTGTGTTTTTACCTATCTGATCTCTCACAATTTTATTAACAGTTTATCTTTTATGTATGTTGTATACCTATCCTATATATATTAAATAACGTAACATGTTCGTAAAAATTGGTAGAAGTAGGAGTTATAAATATATTGAATATCAGCATCAAGACTACAGCATGAAGATCTGTAAGCTCCGAATATATGAAAATTAAAAAAATGTTTTATTATTGCGCAATCATTAATTTGTTTCAAATTTTTATAAGACACAATTTATGTTATTAATTTAGTGAATTTCCTGAAAAAATAAATCACTGTTATTTCAAAAGAAGATGCTTTAGTTAGACTAACATTATTATAAAAGATATAAAAATCCCCTAAATGATAAAAATATTTATATTACTTACTTTTCCTTTAAAAATTGTATTCACTAGTAAAAAAACTAAATAAAATATGTAAAATCACCAACATAAATGTTAATTTTTTTTTGAATAACACTTTTATGCCGAAAATTTTTGGTCATTACAGATTTATATATTTAAATAAGAAAATATTATTATGTGTTTTATGTGTCTATGATGACACATGAGAATTCAATTTAGTTGTATTTTATATAACAGCAAAATATCGTTCGTTGATTGGTTAATGAAAATGGTTAACAATGCATACGGTTGGTAATGAAATTCATAATTTTCTCTTAATTAATTCCGTATTCTCTCATTTTAAACAAAAACAAAATCCTCAAATTAATATTAATAATTTTTTTGGTTTTGTTTAAAATCTGTAATATGTTTGATGATTAACTGGATGTCAAAAATACTTGACATAGAAACTGACTTAACAACCATAATGTTTCTTAGATGCTCCACATATTGAGTAATTCTCTTTGATTATTTATATTTAACGTTAGTTAAAAGTTTTTTGTTCTTTCAACAATTTCTTGTCTACAAAACCAAAATTTCATTTATCACTAAATAACAGTGGTGATAATGATAAGAGTTCCTTGAACTTATGATTTTTTATATTATATTTTATAATTTAATTAATGTCGTAATTTAAAGTTTTTTAGCGAACAATGGCCAATTTTTTAAATTCTTTTTCTTTTTAAGAATTTTGTACCTGTAAGATCATTTTATTTGAAATTTATTTTTGTTATTCATCTTTTTAATTTTGTTTCGTTTAGTTTTTATTAGTCAACGAAGTGTTTTAATAATAAATACATAATTATTATTACTTGACTAATTGTAATCTAATTATAATATTTTTAAATTCAAAGTTAAAAATTATTGAAATGTTATCTATAGTGAAACATTTGAAAGAATAATGTTATTAATTCATTGTAGTCATTAATTGATAATTTTTGTAAATTTCTTAATAATTTGTTTGTTTCAGTTTATATTCCATAATTGATTGGATTTACAAGTAATATAATTTTATAAATTCGTTTTAATTTTTAATGCTACGAAGAAGACCTACAACAAAGGTCGAAACGTTGCAGTTTAAATGTAAAAAACAGTTAAACATTAATAACAAATTGGTGGTTTAATTCATCTAATATTAATAATGTTGGTACAAATATATTAAATTATTGAACAATTTATCCATTGTCAAGAACTTTTTGTTTAATTTTTAGATAGTTATCACAGATTTTAAAAGTCTATTCTGATATCTAACCTTTCAGAGGAATTTAAAATTAAAGTAGTAAAAAAACAATAATGTAGATAATATTTCTAAAAAGTTATTAATATTTTATATTTTTTTAAATACACACCTTAGATATAAAATCATCATATTTGTCATAAATTTAATGTTTTTTGTATAAATACCAATAAAAATACTTTCCCCCAAATGCAATTTTTACCGAAAAGATTGTACTTAACAGACAAAAACGTTCTGGAAATTAAAAATTTGATTGAATTCAGAATTGATTTTTATTTTTGGCCTGAATGTTTCTATATTCGAAAAATGGAATATTTAGAGTTCTTTTCACAATATTTTTTTTTTTTATAATTTGTTCTAACGCAAAGTTACAGATTCAAATACGTACATCTAATAACGAAAGATTTTTTTTTAAATGCCAGGTTTTAGTACGATATTAAAAATCGAATTGTTTGAATGAGTGAAATAATGAAAATTTCTTATCATTATGAGGAAACCCCTTAATATTATCTTTAACGAAGTAGTAAATTGTAAATAAAATATTTTAATATATATATTATTATTTTTGTTTTTATTACTTTCCTTTTTACAAATCGATAAAGATAATTTATATAAATTATATTAATTAAATTAATTAAATTTTTAAACTACCTAATATTAATTTTTATCAAGATAATTAATTAATTATTTTTTCTAAAGCTTTATTAACTAGCCTTTTCAATTATTCATCCTACATTTACAGCGGTATTTGCTAAATTATTTACTTTATATATTATTAAATTTATTACTATGATAAATTCATTCATACGAAACAGTCTTGCAAAATAATGTAACAAATAAGTTTTAATATTAAATATGTTACATTCATAATTTTTTTTTTGTACTTAAATATACTAAATACTTGATTAACCATTTCACTTGTCTTAAAACATATACTTAATATATTCTACGTTAAACCTACCTAAATAAAGAAAATATCTCAATCAAAGTATCTTTATATTCTGATTCTAATAATTTTTCTCTAGTTTAGTTTAGTTTTTAAAATTTGCTTAATTGGTTTAGATGATCGTTCGGTTCTTCAATATCTAAAATAGTTTCAAATGACTTTTCAACATTTGATGGCTCTGAGAGAAATGTTTGCTGTTCAGCTAGTTCGTTACGCTTTTCCATTTTTTTCCATAAATAAATAACAAAAATAAATAAAATAAGCGCCAACATTGCAATCACAATAACACCCAATAGAACAAACATTTGGTTGTCTGAAAATTATAAAAAAAGAATAATAATAACTTTTTAGTTTTGCAAATATTATACAGCAAATATTATACAGCAAATAATATTGGAATAAAAAAAGATTAAATACAAAAAATTGAGTACAATACGTACAGGATACCAAAAATGTAAAGTCCTCACATTTACCAATTTTCAAAAATATTAACATCAAAAGTCATAAAAAGAAATTTAGTCGCATAAGATTGGATAAAAAATTAATGCTAAAAAATCTATTATAACAATAACATTATCTTGCGTATATACTTACTTGAGTTTTCACTCCTTTTAAAACAAGAAGGTAGTTCAAATCCTTCGAAACATTCACCAACTCCTTTTTCTGTACAAAAGCCATTATGATTACACTTATATGGGCATAGATTCTCTTCTTCAAAAGTTACTGAAAAAATTTAATACAGAGAATTAAAATGTTTACACAAAAATACACAAATGCGTAGATATTTAAAACTTGATTTAATTTTGACAAATAATAATAATTTGATAAATAAATATGGACAATACTTATTTACCTGTTACACCGGGAAATGTTTCATTAAACGCATCTTTATCATTATAATCATCGCTACGCTCACACAAAGGGGGCAAATAACCATCGAAGCATTCGCATTTCTCCTTTTCGCTACAAACTCCGTTGCCAAAGCAAAAGTTGTGGCAATTAATTTCAGGACTTTTGATTATCTGAAAAATTTCTGTAGTTTCCTTGGTGTTATTGATCGGAAATTTTGATTTTGAACCTTTTAGCGCAGTAATTTCTTGCAAACGTACACATTTTTGATTGATACGCTCCATTTGGCGTTAAACCAGGGTTCAGACCTTCTAATTCAAATTCAGCTGTTTTGCAGGGCAACCATGTTCTACTACCATTATGGATTACATAATTTGTTCGAGCCGTAATGTGCTGTTTAGGATATACTTATGTTTCTCATGTTAATTCTTTCGACATTTCAGCATTGGAACACTGCAATAATCCGCACTGTTTGTCTTCCTCATCACAAGCTTCAGTAGTGTTCGAATTTGCCCCACAATGACCATATTTACTGCCTTGAATATTGAGATCGTAGCATTCTTGCTTGCTAATAGCATTAGTTCCCCATAACATTTGGCATTGCTTGTGTCGAGAACCATAAACACCTTGAAAACAATAAGACTGTCCACTTTCACAGATAGTATCATCATTTTTATATATATCTGGTGGACAAAATTAACTTACATCATTACAATATTCTGCCAAGTCGCATTCATCATTATAGTCGCGGCATTGATGACCTGAACCCTTTATTTGGCACGTATTTAAATCACAGCAAACACCAGTCCCACATGAAGCATTTTCTTTTAATTTACATGTTTTTGGATTACAACATTTATTTTTACAAGGTGATGGCAATCCACAATCACATTCTTCATCTGGTTCGACAAAGCCATTTCCGCAATAACTATTTGATGATTCAAAAATTTTGTTGGGGCGTTTTATCAAAAAAAAATTTATTCCTTTCGATAAAGATTTCCGATAATCCTGTCTACTGCAAGTGCTCCATTGAACAACTGGCTTTGAATTACACACTTTTCAGTTTGAAATTTACAATTTGAAACATTTTCATCATGACTGCAGAATGTTTAATTGAACATATTATTTTATTGAATCTATAGATTCTTTTTTTAACTCTTGGTAGAACTGGTTAATCATTTTAAATTTTTAAAAAAATTTTTAATTAAAACTCTTGTATGTTCTACAATTTAATTTATTTACTTTTCAATAATTTATAAAATAATTTTTACAAAATTTAAAAAATACATCAATTAATTTGTCGACTAGTTTCGACTTATTAAGTCATCATCTGGACAAAGACTGATTTTAACAACACAAATAGTACCAGATGTTTTTTGTTTATAAAATATTTTTATTTTTATTTTTATTTTTAACCCCCGACACAAAAACAAAGGGTGTTATGCGTTTAACGTGTCTGTGAGTATGTGTGTCTGTCTGTGGCATCGTAGCTCCCCAACGGATGAACCGATTTTGATTTTTCTTTTTTTGTTTCAAAGGTGAATTAGTCGGGAGTGTTCTTAGCTATGTTTGATGAAAATCGGTCCAAGATGGACGCCGCCACAAAATGGCGGATTACATATTTTTTCAGAACTCCCTCAATATGGGTATCAAATGAAAGGGCTTGACTAGTAGAATACTATACATTATAACAAATTTCAAATCCAAGATGGCTGCCGCCACAAAATGGCGGACTACATATTTTTTACAACTCCCTCAATATGGGTATCAAATGAAAGGGCTGGACTAGTAGAATACTATACACTATAACAAATTTAAAATCCAAGATGGCCGCTGCCACAAAATGGCGGATTACATATTTTTTCACAACTCCCTGAATATGGGTATCAAATGAAAGGGCTTAACTAGTAGAATAATGCACACTTTATTGAAAGGGAATGAAGAATATTAACAAACGAAATTAAAACTTGGAAATATTTAAAAAAAAAAACAATTTAACTTAAAAAAAAAAAAGAGCAATCCCCCGACCCGACATCATTTAAACAAAAAATTTCATACGTACTTACGTAGGATCAAAATTTCACGGTTATTGTTTCCTTTTTATAGGCTTTAAAGTATTTTTTTGTGTCGGGGGTTTTTAAATTTTTAATAATTATTAAACAATAGGAAAGAGGAATAAATTAGAAAAATCAAAATAAAAGTGGACTATTATTATTAAAGTCGATTTGATGATTCATTAGGTTTAAATTTCTTGATCTAGCTCTTTTTATTTCACTTATTTCATATTTATCTAAAACTAAATTATTATTGTGTATATTGTGTATCAATTTTATGTTTTCGTCAATATTATGTTTATTATTTATTGCATGTTGTGCTACGGCAGAGTCAGGATTTTCTTTATATGTGTCTTTTAAATGGTCAATTAATCTAGTTTTTAAATTACGTCTGGTTTTATCAATATAGATTGCATCACAGTCTTTGCAATTTATTTGGTAAACTCCCGGTTTTTCTTTTAAATCTAATGTGGGCTTCAATTTATTATTAACTAATAAATTCCTTAAAATATTACTGTTGAAAAAGGATATATTTTTATCTCTTTTTCTAACAATAGTCCGAAATTTTTCAGAAATACCTTGTAAATAAGGTAACCTCACCTATTTATTATTGTCCGTATTATTTTCCGGGAAAATAGATTTGATTGCTATTTTTCTTTTCTTTTTTCTTAACAAATTATATATTATTTTAGACTTATAACCATTATTTTTAGCAATCATGGCAATAGTGTCTAATTCTTTTTTGAAATTATACTTATTAAGAGGAACTTTAATTAATCTGTCTAACATAGAATGAAAAGAGGACAACTTAGTTTTTTTTTTTTACTTTTATTTCAATGACAAATTTTATGAACAAAAAAAAGGCTTAGATATGGGTTCTCCTTTTTCTCCTTTTGGTGCGGAGTTCTTCATGAACTTTTTTGAAAATAAACTTTTTAATTCAGTAAACAATTTTATGTCAAATATTAAATTATGGTTAAGATATGTTGATGATGTGTTGTGTTTGTGCGGACTGGTACAGAACGGCATGTGAAAATGTTCCTTAGTAAAATCTTAAATAATATACACCCTAATATAGAATTCACTGTTGAGGTGGGAGGCTGGGAGGAGATAAAATAAATTTCCTCGATCTATCAATTTCTATAAACAAATCTAAAAACTCTATTGAGTTTGATATTTTCAGGAAGAGTACTTTTACTGATAATATCATCCCTTGTCTCAACATCCTTGGTCAACTAAGTTGTCCTCTTTTCATTCTATGTTAGACAGATTAATTAAAGTTCCTCTTAATAAGTATAATTTCAAAAAAGAATTAGACACTATTGTCATGATTGCTAAAAATAATGGTTATAAAAGTCTAAAATAATATATAATTTGTTAAGAAAAAAGAAAAAAAAAAAAATTAAACTACTTAATAATGGTCTAAATTACGCACCTCCATTACAAACAAAAGTCTCTCACTTAAGAGATCTTGCGATACATTTAGATATTGCGGTGAATGATATGGAAGCAGGGTTTCGAACCCCGAAAATTATTGGTACGGGTACAGGTTCGGGTTCGATGCCTTAAAATTTAGTGGGTTCGGTTCAGGTTCGGGTTCGGGTTCGGGTTCAACTTTTTTAAGAAAAAAAATTCTATGTAGTGTTTAGTTTAAAATGTAATTTTTATTTTATTTTAATTATTTTATTTAATTCAAAAAAAACTTATAAATTCTTTTCATTCACTTTTTTCACTACGTATGAAAACTTCTAGACTAATGAAAATAACCAAAGAAATACAATTAAAAAAATTCAAAAAAAATTCTGCGAAATATGAAATTTGAATTTCTACGCGCCGCATACTTAGGTAATAATTGCAATTAAAAATTGAACCCGAACCAATTTTTTTAGTGGGTTCGGGTTCGGGTTCAGGTTCACATAATTTAAAAAAAAACATTGAACCGGAGCGGGTTCAGGGTTCGGGTTCGGTTCGGGTTCGAAACCCTGTATGGAAGAGAATCTGATTGTGCCAAAATAATAAACGGAGAATTAAAAGTTTTATCAACAACAAAAAACAGCTGTGATGATAGAAAAATATTGTTAGGTTTAAAAAATAAAATAAAAGAAAATAATTTAATTGTATGTAAGAGTGATAAAGGTAATTGTGTAACATTATTAGAAAAAGATTTTTATATAAATATGATGTATGATTGTTTAGGGCAAATGAGAATTTGTGAATTGAAACAAGATCCAACCCTCAAATATAAAAAACAAGTGGCAAATATAATAAATAAAAGCAAGTTAGTTTTTGATAATAATAAAACTTTTTTACTTAAAAATAGTGATCCTTCTGCCCCCATTTTAAATGGGTTGCCTAAACTACATAAAGATGTGTTAAGCTTCAGACCTATTTCCAGTGCTAGTAATGCACCAAACCAAAAACTATGTAAAGAGTTAGTAGTAATTTTAAGTAATTTATTAAATTTTAAACCAAGATATTCATTAAAAAATTCTGTTGATCTAGTCGATAGATTAAAAAACATACAAGTTCCAAAAAATGCGAAATTAATATCTTTTGATGTAAAAAGTTTGTTCCCTTCTGTACCAACTGATTTTTTGTTTGATTTATTATGTGATGACATAAGGCAAAAAATACCGGATCAAAATTTAAGTAAACAATTAATAGAATTTATTAAAATTTGCCTTTTTCAAAATTACTTTTATTTCAATGACAAATTTTATGAACAAAAAGAAGGCTTAGCTATGGGTTCTCCTTTTTCTCCTTTTGGTGCGGAGTTCTTCATGAACTTTTTTGAAAATAAACTTTTTAATTCAGTAAACAATTTTATGTCAAATATTAAATTATGGTTAAGATATGTTGATGATGTGTTGTGTTTGTGGACTGGTACAGAACGGCATGTGAAAATGTTCCTTAGTAAAATCTTAAATAATATACACCCTAATATAGAATTCACTGTTGAGGTGGGAGGCTGGGAGGAGATAAAATAAATTTCCTCGATCTATCAATTTCTATAAACAAATCTAAAAACTCTATTGAGTTTGATATTTTCAGGAAGAGTACTTTTACTGATAATATCATCCCTTGTCTCAACATCCTTGGTCAACTAAGTTGTCCTCTTTTCATTCTATGTTAGACAGATTAATTAAAGTTCCTCTTAATAAGTATAATTTCAAAAAAGAATTAGACACTATTGTCATGATTGCTAAAAATAATGGTTATAAAAGTCTAAAATAATATATAATTTGTTAAGAAAAAAGAAAAGAAAAATAGCAATCAAATCTATTTTCCCGGAAAATAATACGGACAATAATAAATGGGTGAGGTTACCTTATTTACAAGGTATTTCTGAAAAATTTCGGACTATTGTTAGAAAAAGAGATAAAAACATATCCTTTTTCAACAGTAATATTTTAAGGAATTTATTAGTTAATAATAAATTGAAACCCACATTAGATTTAAAAGAAAAACCGGGAGTTTACCAAATAAATTGCAAAGACTATGATGCAATCTATATTGGTAAAACCATACGTAATTTAAAAACTAGATTAATAGACCATTTAAAAGACACATATAAAGAAAATCCTGACTCTGCCGTAGCACAACATGCAATAAATAATAAACATAATATTGACGAAAACATAAAATTGATACACCATATACACAATAATAATTTAGTTTTAGATAAATATGAAATAAGTGAAATAAAAAGAGCTAGATCAAGAAATTTAAACCTAATGAATCATCAAATCGACTTTAATAATAATAGTCCACTTTTATTTTGATTTTTCTAATTTATTCCTCTTTCCTATTGTTTAATAATTAAAATAAAAATAAAAATAAAAATATTTTATAAACAAAAAACATCTGGTACTATTTGTGTTGGTAAAATCAGTCTTTGTCCAGATGATGACTTAATAAGTCAAAACTAGTCGACAAATTAATTGATGTATTTTTTAAATTTTGTAAAAATTATTTTATAAATTATTGAAAAGTAAATAAATTAAATTGTAGAACATACAAGAGTTTTAATTAAAAAAAATTTTAAAAATTTAAAATGAACATATTACTTGAATATAGGCTTTTCCAATGACAGAATTATCGAAAGTATGATTCGTCAAAATTATTCCAAGATCACTGGGGTGGTTTTTACTCAACTTTGTTTCTCTATATTTTAAAAAGTTATCTAGAGTCTGCCTACTGTCGTTAGAAATTGTAATTTTATTTTTTTCGGTCCAAACCACAACATCGGTGAGTATAATGTATAAATTCAATGATGAATAAATCTAAAATAAAAATATGTTATTTATTTTGAAAAATAAAAAATAAACAACAAATTTTTTCAAGACTTACAGAATTTACCAGACTTATTAGATCTTTACAATATCGATTAATGGATGCTATATTTTTGCGGAATGATCTAAACCGGCTATTGTCAATAACAATGATAGCTTCAACATAAGATGATTTGGAATTAGCCCCAAACGGTCCTCGAATTTCGTCAGCTGAATGTTTAGCCTGCAACTCAGTAAAAAAAGTTTGTTAGAAATCTATCGATTCTTCTTAAACAATTTTCTTATATACAAATTCACTGTAAAGCTATATAGTTTTGTTCTTGTTGATTATGAATCATCGCAGATCTGAAATTTGACGGGCAAATATATCTCTAACTATAAGTTTTTTTAAAGAGTGGATTTTTTAGAAACTATAAAGAACGGACCGACACATAC
Source organism: Hybos culiciformis (assembly GCA_964007475.1). Lineage (NCBI taxonomy): Eukaryota > Metazoa > Arthropoda > Insecta > Diptera > Hybotidae > Hybos > Hybos culiciformis. The sequence goes on along the minus strand of OZ023273.1, from coordinate 28,375,016 downwards.
GGAACGAAGAGAAAGATGTATTTATTTATTCATATTTTTCATATTTATTTAGTTCGTTTAGCTCAAACTATTGTAAGAAACTTAAACAAGAAAAGAAACAAAGAAAATTTAGAATTTTATTATAACTAAGTATGTAATACCTTCTATATATTAAAGTTTTATTTGTGGTGCACTAACTGCTGACAATCCTTTCTCGTTGAGAGATCTCACTGCATATAAAAAATATTTAGTTTCTGGTTCTATTTGGTGAACTTGAGTTATTTGTACCTATCAATCCTATCAAGCAACAGCTTAGGTTATCTTAAAGTTAAATAAACAAACGAAAGTAAAAATTGCTGTTTTTAAGTAAATAAGCCATCGATACATTACTGATTAAAATCTAGGCGTTGAATACGGGCGGGCCGGCTATATTATTAATAATTTAGTTAGTGCGAAAAATTTTATTAATCGTATTATGCTTATTACCTTTGCATGAATGTTGTGGGCCGATAAATTGTTTTCGTCACTTGTAGTTCTTTAATTTTGCTGGTCAGGAAAATCTTCTTTATTGTCTTGATCTAAGTGAAATAAAAACAATCAATATTTTGTTTCGATAAAATTGTAGCAATTTTATTGAATTTTTCCCTTTTCTTAGTGATCTATTACAATCTTAATACTCAAATTTCGAGCTTAACATAGTCAATAAGTATTTTAAATATATATTTTTTTTTAAACATTATTTTTGATTTTAACATTTAGTTACTCTTCAATGAACGTCCGTCAATTTTCTTAGCGCTTTTCTATAAATTTGGATTGAAATACATATTCGAAATAATAATTTAAATAATTAATTTCAATTCTTAGTTTCATAAGAAAGTATCTACATATTTTTGACTCATTTATAATGTCACATATTTTTATATTTTTGAATCTCTGAATCATTTTAGCTTTTTTCTACTTCCTATTCGTACAAAGCTTTATTTATCGCATGTTTAACAGGTTCACAACATTTAAACATTCTATTTTTAACATAAAAGTGTGGACAAAAGCTTATCATTTTAAATTTATTATATTTTTATATAAATATTTAAAAACAAAATTTTGAATTTCTGAAAAAAAATATACAACTTTGTAGGTAGGTCATGGTCAAGGAATCGTGCGAAAGTTCGTTATCAAAATGTAAACAAAAATAAAGTCTTGATAATTAAATATTTCTCTTTTCGAGTGTAAAAGTTTGGTTTACAAAGCTATTCAGGTTCTCAGCCGCTTATTCATATAAATCCTTTTATTAAATTGTGTTGTTGCATTTGATTTAGAAACACTGAAACTTTTAAATCAAAATGTGTTAAAATTGATAAAAAGTAGGTACAAAAAAAATTGTTACATTCCCGAAATTAAAGTAAAATAAAAATTTAAATCCATTGCGAAATTATTGCGAAATAGATGGAAACATTTTGGTGTTTTTTTTTTTTGCTTTTTTTTTTCTTTGTGACATTATTTAGTAATTTAATTTATATCAACAATAATTGCCCTTCTTTATTAGTAGATTAGAAGATCCTTTTCATATGCTTTTAAAAAAAAGTGTAATATTCGATAAAAAATAAATATAATTGCAACTTTCGATTTTATTGGATTATTTTATTAGTTTATTATAGAAACAAATTGGTGAAAGTTTTTAAGGAAAAAAAAGTATGGGAAGAAAAAGAAATCGATTTCAATTAACCTAATTATCAAACAAAAATAAATTAACGAAACTCAATCTTACCAAACTTCAGATTTTCAACACATTTTTTTTGAGCCAAAAATAAAACTACGAATACCATGTACTATATTTCGTACATGGAAAAATTGGCCATTATCTTATCAGTTATTTCAGCACTTTTTTAATTGTAAAATCAAATTAAAAAATATGTTTAAAATGAAAAACAAATATTTTTTATTTTATAAATATGTATAATTAATTTTTATAAATTCGGTCGTCGATATCAAATTTAATGTTCGCGAATAGATGGTTTCTGTTAAAATGTTTTTTTTTCTTTTTTCTTACCTCAACTTTAGTTTTTTACCGGCAGTTTTTTATTAATACCGAAAAAAATATTAGTTTATTTATGATTTTTTTTATACGAAATTATGATCAATAAATAAGGTGGACCAAAATGTTAAAAGTTAAATGTTAAATTATACGATCACCATAACCATCTATTGAAAAATAAATAGTTCTATCTTATTTAAATAACCATTTATATCATATTTCAAAAAGTTATAGTGTACTATCAAATGCTAATTGCAGAAAATCAAATGGCATTCAACTCAAGAATGCGGCACTGAGTATTTATCAATCGATTACTACATTTTAAATCGAAGTTTAATATAAACTGTAATATCGCTTCAATTGTGCTACTGGATAATGAATTTCTCTCATATGTGCAAGGAAATACCAGATAAAAAACTAAAGACTAAATTCACAAATAATTTAGTGAGGTACAAATTTTGGTTTTTGACAGAATGCTACTTATGTTAGGTAGAATAATAATAATGAAGAAAAAAGCTTATTTCATTCTTTTTTGTGACTTTTGTGTTTTTATATTTCTTAATTTAAACATCATCCATGCTGTTTTATTGATTTTTAATCCCCCTTTAACTTGTGGGTTGAAATTTATCACGTGTTTTAATATTTAGTCGTTTGGTTTTTTTTATGAATGATATTGATATAGTAAATTTACTATAAATTATTTTTCTGTAGCTTCTGCTAAATGTTTCAATCAAGTTTAATTAATTTATTAATTATTTTCTATATTTTTTGTACCACATTATGTTGTGACGTATAACAACCTATAGATTTCATATATACCAACTTATCTTACAAACAATTAAAATTATAAGCCAATAACATATGACACAACATTATTATATGAGGGAATTTTAAATAATAATCTTTTGAAATAAAGAAACCTCTTAATAGATTTGCTACATTAGCCTTAGAATGAAGATAAGATTTATCTGTACCGGAAAGCATTATTATTTTTCTTATCTCCTAATTTACTCGACTTTAGGAGTGAGCCACCAACTAAATAAATACTAAATGTTTAAAGCAAGGAAGATTTTTCTTAAAAAGAAATAATTTTCTTAGGTTTTTTTCAGCAGAATTTCCAAAATTTATTGATATTTTATTTATTATTTACCAAATATATTATTATTGTTTTTGTTGAAAAGTTCATTATATAATTATATAATAATCACTACGACGAGATAGGTTAAACTAAATAAACTTATTTATCTTGAATTGATTTGAATTAATTTGTTTTAAAACCGGATTAAAATAAAAGCGGTACACACAGCATAGTTTCTTGCAGTTTAAATAATTCAGAAATTCAGGACCATATATCGACATTTCAATAAAATTAAACTAAATAAATGTTAAATATTAAGTTAAAACAAGCTTCTTTTTTCGACAAATCTTAAATCCGACAAATTGTATATTGTGATTTGGGGAATTTAGTTTTAAAAACAGTTTCCAACTATTTGAATTTTTAAAAATTATTAATAAAATTTCCTATTGAATTGCATTTATGAGTTGTGCCATAATGGAATAAAGCCCTCTTGTCGCATACAGCTGAAACTGAAATTGAAACTGAAACTGGTACGTTGCTTTTCACATCCGTAAATTTAATTTTTTTTGCCGATTTTGACGTTTGTGTCTGTCTGTCAGTCAAGTCAAAAGAACTTTCTTTCAGTTTCAGTTGCTAATGTACTGAATTCAGTTTCAGTTGTTGTAAAGGATTGAATTCCAAAATTGAGTTTTTGTTTCAGTTTCAGTTGCTAATGTACTGAGTTCAGTTTCAGGTTCAGCTGTAAGCGACAACAGGGCTTAACTGTTTTACAATTATATCTGCAAACTTTTATCCATGATGGGTACCAATTTGGAACTAGATTAAAAGTTTGTGTTTCACATAAAATTGTTGCAGTTGCAGTATACAACACCGTGTTATGAATAATGTTTCTTGGGAGATTACGATCGAAAATAAAAATCTTAGTAAAGAAGAATTTCTAATTTTTCGGACTTGAATTGTTTATCTAATTTGAATGTTTTAGCAATTTTATTTCAATGATTTCAGTTTTGAAGACTAATTAAGGTACTTTATATATATTATATAATTTACCTTTTTTTTTAAATTGGAACTTATTGACATTAATTTACCAATAATTCTGAGAGTGTAATATATAAAAGATAAAATTATATTTTCAAATAGCTAGGAGAGTATAATAAAACGCCATTTATTTTAATTACCTACATAATATTTTTATTCATAACTAGCTAGTAAGTAGCTCCAACCCAGTTTTATATTTAAATTTTATATTTTTATAATTTGAATTACAAATAAAATTTTATTAACTGTATCTACTACTAAAAGGAATCATGATTTTTTTATTTTAGCTTATAGTGAAGTCTATAAAGATGTTTTATTTCTTCTATTGACCCATAGATAACAGACTTCACGTTATCATACTCAATACCACTAAAGAAAAATTAATTTACTTACAGTGTTAATTTAAACATTAAAGAAATGAGTATTAGGTAAATTATTTTTGTCCGGCACAATAGTTAACTTTTATTAAATTTTATGAACTACTGCTCTTATAATGTGATAATCATAATGGCGTATCATAAGAATTATAAATAAAATACACAAGGTTAAAAAATTCTACTAAACACTATTCCGAGAGTTTTCAATGTTTTTAAGGGGACGGTGGAGTGGTGGACAGAATGAGGATGAGTTTTTAATAAGTCGATAAGTAGCATTTTAAGAATATTTAATTAATAATAATATTTATAACATAAAACAAACTACACAATCAGGTGCGGTGTTTTGATGCTCGGGGTCGGGAAGCATAAATTCGTACCCCTCTAGTAAATATAAGCCCTTGCATAAAAATAAAATATTAGACGTATGCTTTTGCGTTAATTTTATAATTTGACTAAAGTCATAATTCATGATTCACTTGCTTTAATACATACATTAATATACAAGGCTTATGAATATAATATTTTAAATAAAAACATCGTAAAAAAGATCATCAATAATTTCACCAATATTTAAGTTATTCCCTTCATTGACCTCAACATCCATTAAACTAAGGAACTTTAACATTTCTTGGGAAGGTAAAGTAATTAATGCCATAACCAAATTTTAAAATAACGACCTAAAATTAAAATTTAGCTTTCTCAAAATCCGGGTCTCCAAACACCCTTTCTAGCTAGTGTTGTTCACTTTTTAAGTTCAATTGTATAATTTATGAAATTGCCTATTAATATGTGATTTGTTGTTGTCCTACTTAAGTGCTTCTTCGAAAATTAAAATTTAGCTTTCTCAAAATCAGCTCTGTT